>JAESUZ010001109.1:600000-857500 GCA_017311185.1 Proteles cristata cristata | reverse complement strand
GGGGGAGAATCAGGAGGGAGGGAAGGCCAGACGACAGGATGTCAGGTTTGGAGGGAGTTCAAGTCCATGTTTCTTCCTTGTCCGCCATGTCCCTGTGGCTTCTGTATCCAAGGTCAGTGATCAAGCAGAAAAAGATGTAAATCCAGCAGTGTCTGGGGCTCACTGCTGTTTTCTCTAATCGCATGCAGTCAAAATAAGTAAAAATGTCAGGACTTAAAAAGGAGAGGAAAGGAAAGAGAATGAATGTTGCTCATTTCTATCTAATGGGGGATTAAGAAAGAAGCTTCCAGAAAAGGATTGGAGGATGTTGAGTGGGAGGTGTGCCTGTCACCCTGGGGTCCAGCAGCACACCCCCACTGGACATTGTAAATCCAGCCCCTTCCTCGTCTTTATGAAGTCAAGAGCCCTTCATTCTGGCCACCCCACACAGGTCAGCGGGAGGTGTAGACGCTGCCTGGTGGGCTCCTCGAGCTGGAAGAAGAGGATCACAGGGTCTGAGGGCAGCAATCCAGGCAGGGTGGGGGGAAGCGAAGTCTGCACACCGGCCTTCCTTGGCATCCACTTTAAGGGCAGCACCTATTGTATAATTTGGGGGGCAGTCGCCTGTCCCACCCCCACAGCACTGCCCAGAGGTAGGGCGCCGGCATCGGCTGCTCCTAGGAGAGGAGGGAGAAGGGCAGAAGGGACAGCGGGCCTTCACCCGCCCCGGGCCCCTCACTAAACCAGCTTCAGACACAACTCCTGCTCCACTCAGGCTAAATGTATTCTTGTTTTGTTTCATCCAATCCACATTTCAATCTAAATTTCTATTTGGATACAAAGTTTGGAAAGAGCAGAAGAAGCAACGTACTGATGAAAAAACACAAGAGGAGTGAAATCACTCGTGTTAAAAAATCTGTAGGTGTTGAGCCTGCTCAACGTGAAAGGTTTGTGAGTGAGAACGGCCCAGCAGGTAGGGGACAGTGACCCGCACGCGCCCACCCAGTGGGAGAGAGGAGCCCCATCAGTGGGAGCCGCTTCTTGCACGACCCTCTCCTGCTCTCAGGCTTCCCAGCACGGTTAGCCAGAAAGGTGAACGATGTTTAAAAGGGAGTCATAAGAAGAACTCTCTGGCTCAGTGGCTCTAGCTGTCACTAGAGATGTGGGTGGAGAAGGGACAGGGCAGAGGAAGCGAAAGGTGAGAAGAATTTGCTCCTCGCCTGACAAGTCATGAAGATGAACAAGGGAGAAAGCTGCGAGTCCACCAAGAAAAAGTCGGGAAAGAGCAAAATAGAGGAAAAGAAGTCCATGAAAACAAACACTGATCCTATGTTTCTCAAAGGAGAGGCCAGTTTGGGTACAGCTGAGGGAATGGCGGGCCAACACACAGTCGGGCGGCCGCGCATGAGACCCGCCTTCAGGGACGGCAGGAAGGGGCTCTGGGGGTGTGCGGCCGAGACGGGACAGACCTCACCGCGCTGAGGCACCAGGGTCCTCAACCAAGGGGACGGGAGGGAATCAACTGTTGTGAGGGGAGCGGTCTGCCAGTAATCGAGAGCAGACCTCAGTGTGTCCTGTCAGAGAGAAGGCGCTGTCGTAGGTTCCTCACGAAGTCAAGGAGCCGTGAAGGTGGAGCCACATCCTTCCCAGGCTGGAAAGACACATGAAGCTGTGTGAACTCTTGCGGGAACCAAGGCTACGTCAATATGGACAAAATGATGCAAAAACAGACATTGGATGGGCCGCCTGGGGGGCTCAGTCGGTTAAGCATCCAACTTCGGCTCAGGTCATGATCTCATGATTCATAGGTTTGAATCCCGCGTCGGACTGTGTGCTGACAGCTCGGAGCCTGGAGCCTGCTTCCACTTCTGTGTCCCCCTCTGTCTCTGAACCTCCCCTGACCCTGTATCCCGCTGTCTCTCTCTCTCTCTCTCTCTCTCTCAGAAACAAGTAAAACATAAAAAAATAGACATTGGATCAACATGGAAGAGAAGGCACTGCCACCCAGAACTACTGAAGACATCTGAGGTAGGGGCCACATGTAGCTTCTCCTCTCTGGACCCCGACTGGACAAACTCTGAGGAAGCGATGGGTTTGCAGCCTCATCTCTTCTTTTAAATAATGGGGGGTCTGAATCTGCTTGTAGAAAGTGATCATCTGCTCCCACTTCATTCTAGACCATGAGAGTCTGCTCTCCCTCCAGTGACCTGAGGGCCTGACTTCTGTACCATGAGGTGAGATTCTGGCCTCTCTACTAAGACTCTTCCCTCCCACCACTGGGTTAGAGTCTGCCCTCCCTTCTCGGAGGAGAGTCTGTGAGGGGAGAATCTGAGCTCCCTCCTCTGAGTTGTGAGCCCCCTCCCTCTTGTGAGGTGAGAGTCTGCCCTCCCTTCTCTGAGGAGAGCGTCTCCGCCCTCTGTTCTCTGTGGTCAGAGTGCGGCCTCACTTCTATGTGCCAGGAGGCTGCCCTCTCTTCCAGACTGGGAGGGGGGCTCTGCAAAACTGGTGATTCCCAAAGACTCTTTGCAGTTGGCTTTGCCTTTCCTCATAATCTTTAACTTTGATGTCCCTGAAATGGTATTGTTAAGTGTCCCCTGTATAATTCCATCAGATAGAGAGTTCAAAGTCACAAATGGAAATGCCGATTCATGTGGGAACCAGAGGTCTGAATTCATAAATTATCTCATCTGTTGTAAATTGTTAAACGCAACTCATAGGACTAGATCAGGGTCTGCGTTCCGGGTTCCTTCTTCATGTGGGTAATATGACAAGTCCCTTGATGTATACGGTCCTGCATTGGATGAATGTGTCCCACACTATGTCCTGGGATCATTCTTCCCCAAGGTGAGACCTTGTCACCCTCTCGGTATGGCAGCCGCGTCCTCTCCTTCCACGCAGGGTCTTTGATTTCAGGGAGATCGCTGCTCATCCGAGAAGCACCTGGACAAGGGGGAAGGGAGGGTGTGGCCCAGAGTGGCTGACAGACTAAGTGTCCCTTGAATCATGGCCTCCCTCTGCGGTTCCCACTCATACCAATTATGTGCGTCCCCCACCTCCAAGGTCAGCCATGAAAAGAATAATAGAGAAAAAATGATCCAAATACGCTCTGGGGGAATGAAGGCAGAGTCTTTCCTCCCCAGTTTCTCAATCTTCAGTTTCACAAATTTTGTACAAGGAAAAGGAAACCACTTCCAATAGCACGGGGTGTAATCAAAAGCCACATCCTGAATTGGTTTCTCTGCCCCTGGTATGGATAGTTAGAATATAAATAGAATAGGAAAGACCATTAGGATAATTCACTCTTCATCATGAATTATAAATGACATGATATGCTATTCATACATGTCTAATTTAAACTTAAAACTTAGCCCTGTAAATGGGCTACTGAGTGATGGAGGCTCTGCCATTTGTCGCGGGGCTGGCGTAGGTCCTGACTGGGCCCTCACCGCTGCTGTGTCGCTCAGAGCCCGGCAAGGCAGCCCCTGACGGCTCGGGAGCACAGATGCTGGTGGGCCGGTGGCGGATGGCCGAGGGGACATCAGTCCATGTTTCCTCTCTGAATCCAAATTAGTCTCGCAGCTGGAGAGGCATCAGCGGCTGATAATGGCCTAACAACCTCCAGCCCTAACAGATATGACCTCCGCGGCAGTGACAGGAATGCGAAATGTGGTCCTCGCCCCGCGTGCTGGCTGAGCCTGTGTGCGCCGCCTCGGGGGCTCGGGGGCTCGGGGCCCTTGGAAAGGAAGAGGTCCTAAAATGAAAACAACCAGGCCACGCAAGCGCGCTGGGACGCACACCACCCGCTCTGAAGCAGATGAGCCGGCCCGACTGGAGCGCCCAGGAGAAACCGGATGTTTACAGAGACGCCTGCAACAATGCAGAGGACCGGGCCGTTGAGGCTGCCCGTTCAGCAGGCACTGAGCATTGAGCCGGACGAGCACCGCCGTCTGTGCACACCTCCAGGCCGGAGCAGACGGCCGTGGATCAGCAGGGCTCTCAGCCCGACGCCGCGCCCTCCTCCCCCAACCTCTGAGCACCCGCAGCCCCAGGGGGCGTTGTCCCTGCGGGCCTTTGAAAAAGGCTTTCCTTCCCCAAAGTTCACACGTTTATTGTCCACTCAGATCACATCCGATGAACACTCACTGGGTGTCTACTAAATGCACTGGACGGAGGGGGGAGTACAGTGGCCCCAGTGGGAGCCTCCTGTCCCCTAGACAAAGACTGAGGCACCTCGAGGCTGGTGCCATGCAGCAGGAGCTAGACCGACCGAGGGCCTCGTGCAAGGGTGTGACTGACGGCCCACAGCCCTGCCCCGGGCTTGGGAGAGACTCCCGTTCTGGGCTCTGGTTCCAACAAACTTTTCCTTCTGGAGACACCACCAGTTTTTCCTTAAAAAAAAAAAAAAAAAAAAAAGGATGTTCTGGCTGCATGTGGACCATCTAGTCACTGACATTGGAGCCACAATGATTGTTCTGGAAAATGAGAAAGACTCCTTGCACAACACTGGTATCAGCCGTCACAACCACGTGTGGCTGCACGAGACTGCGGCCCGCCCAGCACAGGACCACGCCTTCCATCTTGGTCTTATATGTTGGTATAAGGCACAGCGTATCACAGGCTCTCGAGAGGGGACATTGTACTGCAAAGTCACATCCAGCCCTTGACCTTGGCTGTGAGAAATAGTGAACAATCAGAAAACAAGTTCACTGTGCTTTTGCATATATTTGTCTTTTTTTTAAGTTTATTTATTTTGAGAGCGAGAGTGGGAGTGGGAGAGGGGCAGAGAGGAGAGAGAGAGAGTCCCACGCAGGCTCCCCACCGTCGGCACAGAGCCCAACGTGGGCTCAGTCTCACCCACCGTGAGATCATGACCTGAGCCAAAATCAAGAGTCGGATGCTTAACCGACTGAGCACCCAGGTGCCCTTATATTTTTATTTTCAATGATATTTACACATAAAAGTTTTAGTGATTTAATTTCATCATTAAAACACATAGGAATGGAAAACATACATGTGAAATGGAAACATATGGAGTTCACAGAGACAGCGGCTGTGCAAGGCCGGCACTTGGCCGGGGAGCGAGTGGCGAGACGGGAAGAGTGTGGCGCCGGCCACTGCTTGTGGGCTCAGGGACCAGGCTGCCCGGCACTGGGGTTGCCATGACCCACGTAAGCTGATTCCACTGCCTCGGGGGAGCCCGGCAGCTCCCTCAAGGGGGGAGACTCCAATTTCCTCAAATCCTGAAGGATAGTCAACAGCAGTCTCTTCTCTGTGTTGGGGTTTTCATAAATGGAAGGTCGGCCTCAAGTGCTGTTGGATCTGTGGGCAGACTGGGGGGCGGGGGCGGTCAAGCCCCGATTCCACCTGCCTCTCCCGCGGATGCCCCCCAAGCACCAGAGGCAGGTGGGGAAATCTCTGTTAATTAAACATCCCATACGCCTATGCACGTGTGCACGTGGCCACCCACACTCAGGCATATATGCACACACGTACACACGCACACAAGTATACACAGCTGTGCAGACGTATCCACACACATACATGCTCATACACTCACAAGCGAGTATACATGTACACAAACACCCACACATGTGCACGCACATCCACACAGTCCACAAATGTGTGTGCATACAGGCGCGCACATCCTACATGCACACACACTCTCTTGCACACTCACAAACACACATGGGAGGATGGAGTCTGTGAGTATCCCAGGCTCCCTGTGACATCCCCAAAACGAAGGGCCTGCAAAGTTCAGTCACAAAATTCAGGGAAGGATTTATTTGCTTTTTTTTGCCTTTTAAAAATGTAACCACTCCAGGGGCGCCCAGGTGGCTTAGTCGGTTAAGCGTCCGACTTTCGCTCAGGTCATGATCTCGCGGTTCATGGGTCTGTGCTGACTGCCAGCTCAGAGCCTGGAGCCAATTTCAGAGTCTGTATCTCCCTCTCTCTCTGACCCTCCCCTGCTCATGCTGTCTCTCTCTCTCTCTCTCTCTCTCTCTCTCTCAGAAATAAATAAAAAACATTAAAAAAAAAATGTAACCACTCCAGTCTGTGTTTGATTGAGCTGATTCTAATCGTATAAATGCTTATCATTTGCCATCTCTGTGTGAGAGGCTGGGGGCCCCTCGGGGGGCCAGGTTTCCCCACCAGGGGCTCACAGTCGGCCCAGGCAGCAGTGTCTGCGACATGACCTGTGTGGTACCCGGGTGCAGCCTCCGTGGTGCCTGAGATCTGCCCCATGTGATGATCCTTGTTCACAACCCAGAAAAATATCGGGGCTCATTAGTTCTCGGGGCTGCTTGGATGCCCACACTAGCACACTGATAAGCGGTTTTGGGTGCGAGGTGGAGTCACGGCCGGCTTCTCTGCCTTCCTGAGCTTGCCACCCACGGTCCTGCACTTGGACGGAGCAGGGGGTCCCCTGAAGCGCCTGCCTTCCAGGTATCCATGCATCTGAACCAATAACCAACCGTGGGTGCCGTGGAGGCGAGGGGCGTCCCATTAGTGCACCCCTAAGTGGACTAATGGACACATTCTTAGAATTTGGGCTGAATCATTCCATGACCAGGCAGTAACTGCAAGAAGAGCCAGATCCCACGTGCGTGCATGCATGTGTGTGTGTGTGTGCAGATGTACAGAGAGAACCATCATCCCGCTGAGTCCCCAGGACCCCTCCTAGAAGACAGGGTCCCAGAAAGCACGGACTCTCTGAATTAAGGGCAGTAAATCACCTCCTGTTTACCTGGGAGGAGGGGGCAGGGGGCACTATCCAGCTTTTGGTAAGGTCAGAAAAGGCAGGAGACCCACCCAGGGCAGGAGGTGTTAAGATCCAGGGACCCACCCAAGGTGGGAGATGCTAGGATCTGGCCCAGGGTCTAGTGTCCAAGGCGAAACAAGGACTTCTCAGCAGAACACCCTCAAGCCCACGGCAGGAACAGCTGGTCCCAATGAGGCCTGCCTGGGTTGGCGGGCCTCCAGAGGAGTGTGGTCTGGACTGGGTCTGGGAGAGAAGTAGGGTTTTACTGGTAGGAGAGACGGGAGGGGAACCAAGGGGTGAAAGGGACTCTGCGGATAACTGAGTCTCACTTGGGAAAGCGCTGTGGGTTGAATGTCTTCTCTCCTTCAGCCTCACCCTCATGCTTCTCACTCAGGCTTGTCTCTGAGTTTCTTTGCTTCTTTCCACCTAAAAGAAAATAAATTTCAGTGGATTTTAAAGCCAAAAAATAGATACTTTAAAATCCTACTCCAGAAACAGGACTGATTGTGCTGGGAAGGACATTTGAAAGAGAAGAGATGGGGAGCTAAGATCAAAGTCTTTTAGAGGTAGGAGAATCACAAAATAAGTAGAGAGTAGGGAAAGTAACGGATCAGAGTCAAGTGGGTTCCACACGTAGAAGACACCATGGGGACCCTCGGGCTTACCTGATGTCACCCCTCAGCCTTACCTGATGTCATCGCATCCCTCTGGGAGCACATCGGCCGCCCCGAGAAGGGGGCCGCCTGGGGAGGGCACTGCAGGTCCCCCACCCCATCTGGCCTGGGGGTAGCAGGGCAGCCCTGGCTCCCCGTGAGGCTCAAGCCCGGGCGGCAAGCCCAGGGGGGAGCTCGCCTCAGCCCTGCCTGGTTCTGCCTGCACAACCTCGGCACTATCTCCCCCCAGGGTGCTGCAGGCAGTGTGTGTGGGTAGGAATCCACCATTGGGAGTTGAGAAGAAAGACCGCAGCTGGCTGGCCTCATGTCGGGCATCCAGGAAGGTGGTTGGGCATCCTTTTCAAGGCTTCCTTAAGGGGCAGCATGTCTCTGAAATGACACGGTGAAGCCCCGTATCTTGATGGATATGACATCACTCGGAAATAGGGTCTTTGTAGATGTGGTTAAGATGCAAGTGAAATTGAGGTCATACTGGACTAGGGGGAGTGCTCATCCAAAGCGACTCATGTCCTTACTAAAGTAGGGGAGGAAGCAGAGACGGACACACAGCAAGAAGGCCATGTGGCAACGGGAGCAGAGCCCGGACAAGGCAGGGGCCGCAGCAGTCCCCAGAAGCCAGGAGAGATGCACGCGGGTTCTCCCTCGGAGCCTCGGAGAAGGAAACCGTGTGTGCGATGAACTGATTTGGGGGTTCTGTCTTCCTAGTAAAGTTCTGTTGTTTGAAGGCACCTAGTCCGTAACAGTTTTCTAGGGCGGCTCTAGGACCCGACCCACGGGGCGGCACTCAGTACCCTCTGTGAGGCTGAAGGAAACGCACCTGACGCTCGGGCCAAAATGCGTAAAGGGAAGCCCTTCAAAAAGTCCATCTGTCTTGACCTGCTGGTGTAGTCGCAGTGCCCAGGGGCCAGCGGCATCCCTCTCAGCCCTGGTTCCATTATGGCTCTGGAGCCTCGAGAGCCCAGGGAGGGCAGGAGGGCCCGGCCCCCAGGTGCCTGCCCGTGCGCACCTCATCTCCACCTTAGGCGACGGCAGGGCTGGACACCCCCAGGTTGGCACCCCGGCCGTTGTTGGTCTAAATCCCCTCCCCTACACCCACAGCCGTGCCTGGCTCCTGGGACTCTGCACAGAGTCCTTCCACCCCGGGCAAGCCCAGTCCTTGGAAACAGTGACCTTCACCCTCAGTGGCACCATGCCCCCCACTCACGCGCCCTTCCCCCAGGCCACTCATCTGCTCCCAAGGGCACAGCGTCTGTCCCTGATGCACCTGGAAAGCCCATTTCACTGCTAACGGTGCACGCGCTGTTAGGTACTGAGCTCCTTCACCACTTCATCACTTCACATAGATCCCTGCCAGTTGTCACCATGGCCCTGCAAGGTGCTCACCATCCTATTTACTGAAAATCGCCTGGGAAATGACCTCAGAGAGACAGATAGCGTGTCCCTCATGGGAGGCAGGGTGTGCC
Source organism: Proteles cristata cristata (assembly GCA_017311185.1). Taxonomy (NCBI): domain Eukaryota; kingdom Metazoa; phylum Chordata; class Mammalia; order Carnivora; family Hyaenidae; genus Proteles; species Proteles cristata. Next base: position 848,624 of record JAESUZ010001109.1, on the reverse strand, counting down.
CCAGGACCTCTACACCTCCTCTCAGCTCGGGCCGGGCATGTCTCCAGCCCCCATCCCACACCCCGACTTGTGCTCTCCTTCCTTCGGAAACCACGTCCCCAGGCCCCGCCCTGACCCCTCTTCCTCAAGCTTCTCCAGCCCGGAGGGTTAACCTGACAACAGTTTATATACGTAATCATATCCAATCACACCCCCTGCCCTAATTACTTCATGGGGGTGTGGGGCTGGCTGGCCCAACTCGAAGGCTGTCACGTCTCGTACTCACCCTGGAGCCTGGCAGTCCATCCGACGACTAACCGTGAACCAGTGGAGGCGCCCAGGAATGCGGGCGGGCTTCTTCCTCCCTGTGCGCTGGCCTCCTCACCAAGGTGCGTCATCTTACTCCTCGCGGCTGGCCACTCGTTTGCTTAGGCAACCCCAGGCCTTCTGCTCCAGAGAACTTAGTTTTCGAGATATCCACAAAGAATAAAAAGAAAAGAAGGAAGCTGTTCTACTACAGCGGATTGACATCTGACTCCTGTTTAGGAAATGCAACCTGTGCTGTTTTCGGGGTTCCTCTCTCTGCTCTCCACCTGGCCCCCCACCCCTGCCTGGGTGCTCTGTGTCTTCTGGGCAGCAGGCGGGATGGCCTCCTGCGGGGACACACTGGGCACAGAGGGCCACAGCAGGGGGACTAGAGGAGCCTGCGAGGAGACGCCCGGCGGAGCCTGCGTGGAACCGCGGTCTGAGTGTGGGTGACCCTCGCCCGGAGGCGAATCCTTATGCTCAGGGGCCGGAGCGCTCGGGCAGATCTGCTCCGTAAACCATCACTGCCCTTCCCAGGGGAGTTTTCGTCACCACGCAAGGGTTATGCTTACGCTGGTTCCTTAAGGCGCAGTATGGAATATCCGTCTTGTCTTCTGTCTTTCTTTTCCACTCACTTGTGGAGGGCACGAGGAAAGATCGTCAAGTACTTGGTGAAAAGCCAGCCCAAGTTTGTAAAGACGTGAGAGTCTGACTAATTTGAAACACATCAGCCCCCGCTCTTGTAAGCTGTGTGCTGGAGGTTAAGCTTTGGAGCCCGGCCAGTGTGAGTTGGCCTCGGCGCGGGCTCGATCAGGTTACCATGCTTTTATCACCTCGGCATTCCCCGCTGCAAATGGAAATGGCCTCTACCACACACTACTCCTGCGATAATTTAACAAAATGTGTGCAAGTGTGAAGTTCTTAGTATTTGGCCCAGCCCACTCGAAGTCATCAACACCTAATATTTTTAGCAATAGATTATTAGCACCTAAGGTTTTCAAATGGAACTTCTATACTCGTTGGATTCTTAATGCATTTGCATTTAGAAGCAACAGGTGCGTGCCCAATCAATGTTGACATTCTTGGGAAAAATAAAGCTTCTAATCGAACTTTGTATTTCTATAAAACTTTATGTATAAGTTGGGTGTTATTTTATGGAAGCCTCCCAATCCGCCCCGTGAACTGCGTGTTTTATCCAGTCTCTCTAGATAGGAGAGCTGGCGTTGGGGGCAGGAGGTAACACTGTGAGCATCAGAGTTTGGCCCGAACTCAAGCTCCAGAATCGCAGATGCTTGTGGTAATCAGGATTCTCCAGAGAGATGGACGTCATAGTTAATATACTGTAATGTAGCGTAATATATAATTTAAACTATTTACCACAAGGGATTGGCTCACATGGTTACGGAAGCTGAAAAGATACAAGATCCGCCGCCTACAAGCTGGACGCCCCGGAAAGCTGAGGGTGTAGCCGGAGAACTGGGGAGCAGTGGTGTCAGGCCTGGTTGGGGCTCATCAGCCGAGCAGAGAAAGCAGACTCTCCTTACCCCTTGCGGTTCTCTGTGTTCAGGCCCTCAGTGAATTGGACGGTGCCCTCACACACTGGGGAGCCTGATGGGCCTTATTACATCTACCGAGTGAAATGTAATCTCATTGAAAACACCACACACACACACACCCAGAATCATGTTTTGCCAAATATCTGGGCCCCCTGTGACTGGTCAAGTTGACCTTTCACATTAGCATCGCACTCCCACCGCACCAGCACCTGTGGGCGATGGATGAAAAGTTCCTGGCAGTGATTTTATCCTGAAATGTCTTCAGACATGGTTCAAAAACAAGTTCAGGTCGGGGCGCCTGGGTGGCGTAGTCGGTTAAGCGTCCGACTTTCGCTTGGGTCATGATCTCGCGGTTCGTGGGTTCGAGCCCCGCGTCGGGCTCTGTGCTGACTGCCAGCTCAGAGCCTGGAGCCTGTTTCAGTCTGTGACTCCCTCTCTCTCTGACCCTCCCCTGCTCACGCTGTCTCTCTCTCTCTCCTAGAAATAAATAAATAAATAAATAAATAAATAAATAAATAAATAAATAAATAAAAAACAAGTTCAGGTCATCATGAATTCCACATTTGCACGAAGCACCATTAGACTACACACACACACACACACACACACACACACACACACACACACACGCACACAGGCTCAGGAAATGCTGTGCTGGACATTTATTGGCTTCCTTTCTCTCCTGAATCCCAGAATGACCTTGCTCAGGCTCGCGGCTGCAAACCTATGGAAAGATGTGACTTGTTTCTCTCATTACCGGAACCCCCTCATGCTGTAACCTTGATCTTATTAAGCAAAACATAAGGAGCTGATCCCACAGCTGACGGGCGACTCGATGGCTGTGGAGTGCTTACTCATGTGAGGTAGATTAGCTCCCGCAAAGCATTACTCGTTAATTTACCCCATTGTAAAATGTCATTGACTACATGGGGCTTTTTAATGTCTTAAATTTCCTACCGAACTATTAGCAGCCCTTCACCGCTGCCTTCCCTTGATGGCAGAGAAAAGCGACGCGCCACTATATCCCTCCAAAATGACAGCCTTTGTTGCCATCTGACGACACCTGCCTACCATGCAGGTTTCCCAAATGTCTCCCAGCTGGTATTGGTTTCCGGCTTCTGTGACAGGTAAGGGAATTCCACGTCGTGATCGTGAACATGAGGTATTATCCAAATCCTTTACCCAGCACCAGTGGGCACCATCTAGACTTTTCCCTGTAATAAAATCATCCAATGATATCAATGTGTCCATCTCTTCACTGTAGCTATTTCCAGAGTCCTTTGGAGCTTATGAGATTGGAATGAGAATTTTGGAAGCTAACATTTTCTTTTCTTTCTTATCCCCAAATAGCATGTCTTTCAGTATTGGAATATGGTTCAAGAGAGTTTAGCTTGGGGCTCTTCCCCCATGGCACGAACTCTAGAATATTCTCTGCACTGAATTCACACATTTCATCTAGACGGATCCTTAGACAGTGTGTGGCTTGGATTTCACAAGGTCAGAGTTCTCCATCGCTGAGCGTTGTGGGATTGCAGGAGGCGGGTCAAGTTTTGTTAAGAATGTTCCTTCCCTCCCTTCGTGTCTTTAAGAGTCCTGACATTCCTTCTTCTAAAACTCTTTCTACACACTGTAGCAGCAACTCCTTGTCCAAAATCCCAGGGCCTTCCTCTGCTGAGAGGCAGAGAGACAAAGCCCTTGGCTCCGCCATGATTCCGTGACTCCTCCTGTGCCCACCATTTCTGCACGGCCCAGCCTCTCCTGGCTTACCCACCGTACAAGGTGCCTGTAATACCCCTTTCAAAATGCAGCCAGATCCCCCAGACACAAAACAAAGGGTGCTGCTTTCCAGCCGAACACAATGACCGTGCAAACTGGGCACACGGTGGACCCTCAGGTGTGCCTCCCACTCCCCCAGCCCATCTCACCAAGCTCCAGGTCTCACCTCCCCACAGGCCCCAAGCAGACACCTGGCTGGTTTTCATGACCTGAGTGTCTAGAAAGTTCCACACTGGTTCCCAAGGCCAAGCCCCCGCTCCTGCAGGTATTTATATCTCAAATGGACCTGGCACACACAGTCACTGGTATACGCTTGTCACTCTGTGAGGTAGAGCAGTGTTTGCTACGGCTTCCCAGGGTGAAACATGAGGGGACGGCCACTGCTTTCCGGAGCTGCCAGTTACATGCGGTTGGCACCTATGAGCAGATCAGCAGACCGGGCAGGGCATTCACTACCTAGCGTGGCACCTTCAAATTACAGAGATGACGGGTGACACAGGAATGCTAAACTATGTGGAGAGAGGGGGCTGGTGTCCTGTCCCTTAGAGTTCCATGTCATCATCGAGTCTGTGAGGCTACTGCATGCATTACGGCGGCTCTAGCATTTACTGTGTATTTTTTATTATGTATATAATGCACAGTTATGTACGGCTAATTTCGAATCACACTGTCAGAATCGTTATATTAAATAGTAAACTGTATTTAAAGCAGTAATTTATAATGAAGAACACAAACCAATAAGTACAGTGAGTTGCATTTTGAGCATATGGCCTTGATTTTAAGATCTAGTATATAATAAAAAAATCATATAAGAAGCACATATCAATTTAAGATATACTTCACATGGTGATGGCGTATTTGCTACATAACAGGAGGGAATGAGAAATCAGCGTCCCCAGACATGGAAACATCACCTACAAATTTGCCCCGCTACCCACATGAAAAGTCAAGAAGCATGTAAGTAGTCTGCACTTCAGACAAGGAACTCTCCTCTCACTGAGCCTGGCTCCTTGAGGCCCCAAAGCCAGCTCTGAGCTGGTAAAAGAGATTCCAGTTTAATTGTGGCGTAACTAATCCACAGGCCTCAGTGGATGGTCGGCTTGGCTCCAGGATAGATCTCTGATGACTTGGAAAGGTAATGTGTACCTTATGTGCGTTCACTGTACTCACAGCCAGGTTTAGCTGTGGTCCCGTAAAGGAGGCAATCTGCCCAAAGGAAGGACCTTTCACCCATCTGAGTCTAGATCCTTCTACACTGACTGTTTACAGACTAGAGCAGCGCCACGTTCCTCAAAACATCCCGGGTCACCCACATTGTGCACTGTGTTCTCTCCCTGTGAATCCAACCCAGTCAGGGTTTCAGCAGTGAAGGAAGCACAGCCGAGCACCAGGTGGACAGACCTGCCACAGCGTGGAGCACACAGAAGTGACACGTGGGTGGCTGTCCCTGTCTGGCCTCCATTTTCAGTCCACATGCTCTGTGGTCACCAACTTGCCCTCCATCTGACGATCTATGTTCAACTTTATATTCAGACGTCAAAATTTCTGAACTTCTCCAGATAAGTAACCATCTTCTGTGATTATACCAAGAGCGTCTTTTCTGTAGAAAAATTCAGCATCGCCTTGTGCCTCTGGAAAACTGCATCATGACTCCATGTCCGAGGTGCCAAGTTAGAGCAACCTGAACAGGGACCTACGCAGTCCGTGTATATTTTCTCATGCAAACGGATGTGATGAGGATGCTGAATTCAGGAGACAGAGGAAGAACGTACGTAAAGGCATCATGCAAATGATGGCTACCATACATAAAACACAATTTGGGTCAAAATTGCATGAATATGTAAATATCCAATTATTTTGTAATTATTAAATTGTCTGGATATGTCAGAGCTTCATATTCCTGGCATATTTCATATGAGTGTCCCGTGCTGGGCTGCTTCCCCGACGCCAGCACAAATGGCGGTGGTGTATGGCACGTGTGTTCCGCTGCTGGAGGTCAGCAGGAAGCCCATGCAGACCAAGCTCCCATGCACTGCCGTGCAGGCCACTGTTGCTGGGGCTCAGGGAGAATCCGGGCCTCAGTGGTCCGGAGAGCACCATCTGGCCACGGCAGGATAGAGCAGTGGCGACACACGATCACAAGCATGTGACGCACCCAAGGAATCCTAGATTCTGTTAGGTTTGCTATTTTTAAGGAAATATAAACGTCCCTAACAAATGTGGGTTGAATTTCATCCACTGGGGCTCATTATTTTTCGTGCTTTGACACTTAGGTCAAGGGAGGATTTATCTAGAAAATGCAATCCACGTGGATCTGCTCCTTCCCTGACTGGTCGAAGGAGGTGTGAGTGTAATTAAAGCACTGCCAGGCGAGACCGTTCCCGGAAAGAGGGTGACTGGTTTGCAGGATGGCTCCTGGAGGGGGCTTACCAGCCGAGTCCCCGGTAGTGGTTCCGCAGAGAGAGGACTCGCGCAGCCCCGAGGAGGACGGGGCTAATCTGCTGCCACTTCCTCCTCGTCTGCCTGTTACCTCTAGACCCAGACTCTTCCATGCTTGCAGGGCAGGCCCCCTTCTCCCTCCCTCTCCCTCAGCACATTCTAAGCAGGCAAAGCGCTAGATTCCAAAGCCCTCGATGGTTTCAGAAGAGAGGGACTCATCGACTGGCGATATCGGAAACGTAGGAAGATCATTAACAGCCCCACTCTGTCAGCCTGAGTTCCTCTTTGAGAGTTTTAATTAGCGTTTCAGTTTTCAATATTATTTAAGGCAAAAACTAGAAAAATGAAAGTAAGGTAGAGGAAGGAGGAAACAAAAGAACCCAGAATGTTCTGAACTAGTAAACCAGACACAGAAGTGGGAGGAGCTGGGAAAGCCCCCAGTGGACGTCAGTGAGGGGGGAGGCGACAGGTGCCAGAGGCGGGGAGCCGTCCCACCCGCCGCACTGGGACAGTCGCTTTGTTAACCGCACTCTCTTTCCTCAGGGGTTGATAATGTATTTTGCATCAAAATAATTAACTCTGGGAAATGTTTGGTTCAGTTGTGCTACATCCACTTAACCCCACCCCACCCCCCCATTTCCTCTTTGTGCAATCAATTAACGCATGCCGTCTGCCATTTCTAAGTGACTGAACAATTACTCAGACCTCATTTTGGAAGGCGGTTGTTGACATTCGGTCGAACCACCAAACAACAGCCTATACTGGGCCCTATTTGAGACATAAAAACGCGTCCATTTCCCATGGCTCAAACGAATATATATTCCAATGTCTTCGTTAGTAAAGAAATAAACAGCCTTGGGGCGCCTGGGTGGCTTAGTCGGTTAAGCGTCCGACTTTCGCTTAGGTCATGATCTCGCGGTTCGTGGGTTCGGGCCCCGCATCGGGCTCTGTGCTGACTGCCAGCTCAGAGCCTGGAGCCTGTTTCAGTCTGTGACTCCCTCTCTCTCTGACCCTCCCCTGCTCATACGGTCTCTCTCTCTCTCTCCTAGAAATAAATAAAAAACTTAAAAAAAAAAAAAAAGAAATAAACAGCCTTGTCAAACACGCCAACTTTTCTCTTGTAAAAACTAGCCACTTTCAAGTGGAAGTCAACGACCCAGAGCTTGAACCCCCTAGCACTTTGGGATGAGGCCATTTCTCAGTCCACAGTTTGCAAAAGCCAATGGAACCGAGATTAGAAGTCCATGGGTGTCAGAATATGCAGGGAGTATGAAAAGTCTCGAGTAAACTCGGTGAGAAGTACATTCCTTTTGATTGTTGTCTCTTCCTTTTTAATGTTCTCAGAAAACGGCTGTATCTTTCAGAGTCTCTCAAGGATTTTTAGATAAAAAGAGAGGTTTTATCTTTGCATATGTCTATAAGCAGGAAAAACTCCGGAGACCAAAACCTACGGGCAATTCAAATAAACTAAATCCGATCAAGGTAATATCAATGCCAGAATTAGAAGAAAACCCAGAGAGAATATCAATAACAACATTAAAACAGCGGGTTTCAACTGGAATCAATAGGCAGAATAAACAGAAAAAATTAAGTCACAAAGTGTTAGTAGATAAAAGCCTCCCACTCATTAAAATTCTGTTTGTCTTTGTGTCTTTTTATCAATGTACCTATATATCTATGCAAGTGTATCAAAGTTTGTAATGTAAAAGAAAGATGAAATAATCTAATTAATTTCCGGTGTCATTCCACATATTTCTTTCAAGTTAGGACTGCAATATGAATAATGGTTTGCAGTTTAATAAAATATCTTTATGTCCTATTAACTCCTATATCAGCTTGTTATAAAAGCCATTTTCTATCAAATAGCTAAACTTCAAAAGAGTTTCGCTTTGATCAGAAAAAAAAAATCAGGTTCATTCCATTTGTACTGAATAACCACGTGCGGTTTTATGGAAAGACAGTTGTCTGGTGTTGCCATTCGCTCACAAAAAGTATTCTAATGGGCAAAAGTAGTTTAAAAAGACAGAATACATTGAGGCAGCCAGTGGACAAGGGAAAGCTCGCTCTGAACCTCAGTAGGTTGAGGGAAACCGGCTTCCGGAGGCATCGGGGCGCAGGGCGGGAGCCCCCCGCGGAGGCGGCCCAGGGAGCCCTCCCTGGGCAGGGACAGGCGCCGGCCCGCCCGGTGGCATTCCAGGAATGCCACCAGCTGGGATTCCAACGTCTTCCTGCTTCCTTCTCCTTCCTTTCTTTTCGAAGTCTCAGCCCTGCCCGCTGACAAAGGGGCGAACTTTGCTGTTTTGTTGGGTTGGTAGAGAATCTTTAAACAATTATACCTCATGCCACGTTCTTTGGTGGCTCGTCCGAGACTGTGGTCGGTGCCTCTTGTCCCCACCTGTGGCTCGAGCCCCCCAACACTCTCTGTCCTGACCGTCTCTACCCTTGGCCGGTGCCCAGGTGCCTGGCTTGGTTACACAGCACTGGATTATTCCATAAGCCGATGCCAGAAGGTAAATTCTAAGGGTCTGGGCTTTCCCTGTGTTGTTCTTCTCACCATGGCAGCTGAGATAGGAGCTCGCAGCTAAGCAGGGCATTTAATTAAGACTTCATTTATTTGATGTCTTTTCCCAAGCGCCCTGGTTTTCCCGGGAACAACTCTAAATGGCAGGGAGGCCTGGCGAGAACGAACATGGGAGGGGTCCCCCGGAGCCCCACAGCCACGCTGAAGGAGGCAGCTCCCTGGTCACCCTCCAGCTCCCCTGGTCTTCGCCGGCTCGCCCGCGCGGCTGCTCCGTCTGGGAACGTGCACGTCTGTGTCCACGGGGATGCCGCCCGGAACGTGGCGTGCACATTTTGTGCGGGTGCATTTCTCCTGGGAACCCGCATGTCACAGACATCGCGGGAACAAGAGCCAGGCACGCGGAGGGTGGGCTGCAGGCCGGGGGCGGGAGGAGATGGACGCCCTGGGCTAGTCCCTTGGAGAGGAGCAGCCAGCCCTCCGCGTCCCAGAGCTTCCTTCCTAGAGTCCCCAGCCCCGAGCCTGGCACCCGGGCGGTGACCACCCGGAGGAGAGGCTCACCAGGGACAGCGGGGCTGTGCTGGGTCTTCTCCTAACAGGTGGTAGTTAGCTCTGTGCGTGCGGATGAGGTCCTGCTGTGTGGACCATGGAGGGCACAGTTAGTGATGGTGCCTTCATTTGGGGAGGGAATGATTTGATGGAAGTGAGGCCAGACCCTCCCTCTGCACGGGGACCCTGTGCTTCCTGCCTGATGGGCGCTGGGTAGGCCTCCCAGGGGGCCCCTGGCTGACACACGGGAGGCTGAGACATGGGAGGCACGGCCCTGCCCCTCCTCCAGCATCACCGGCTCTGCCCTTCGGGTCGCACGTGGCCCCCTTGCAGTCAGAAGGGGGTCCAGACCTACTGAGACTCGATGGCCGGAAGTCATCCCAAACTCCCGAGAGAGAGAGTCGGCGACACACCGTGAATGAGGTGAGTCCCCAAGAGTGGAAGACAAGGCGGATCATGAAAACAGTCTGAAAAACGATCCCGGAAAAGGTGGAGGGTTGGGAGCACTGACGGCGGAGCAGAGGGCGAGGACCCGCAGAGCCGGCGGGATGTGCTCGTTTCCTTTGTTGCGGTTCTGTAATCACGTCGCCCTGAGGCTTCACCTCAGAGCCCGTCCTCTCCGGACCGTGGTGATCAGAGCCCCCGACTAGAGGCCACGCCCTCATCACCGGCTCCGCTGGGGCCAGCCACCTGCCACCGAACCCCTCTGCCCATCGTGGTGCTGGACATGTTTCTGGGCCCTTCTGGAACCTGCCACCAGCTGGCTTCGGGCAGGAGGCACATACTGTCAGGCCACATCTAGGCACCCTTTCTAAGTTTTCACTTTGTTCTGTAAATGTTATCAACCTTTCATCCAAAGTGCCCCTTTCTTGGAATTTTCTCCCCTGCGTTTTTCTCATCCTGATGTTTCTGTGGAAAAAGCCCTAATAGTTTGTCACAGCCCCTGAAAGTCATCTCCAAAAGGGAGGATGTAAGATGATCATGGAGGCACAGGATAAAAGTTAGAAATAAGAGCACAGAGAAATTAAACTTTCTTACATTATCTTAGTGACAGAAATGTGTGCATATTGCTTTTAAATACTTCTACACTTGTGGGCTCAGTTTTTGGGTTATTTTAAACTCATGAGGTCTACACAGCAGTTCTTGACGGTGGTTATTTGGGCGTCCAGGACAAACGTCTGGGGACATGTTGATTGTCACAACCAAGGGGCTACTGTCACAGGCGGGTGGAGTCCAGGGAGCCGCAGGGACCCTGGGGTGCGCAGGGCCGCCCTTCACACAAGGCACTAAAGCCCAACATGCTGATAGTGCTGGAGGGAGACTGAAACCTGAGTGCTCTTGACCCTGAGAGGAGGGGCCCCACAGGCCTGGGGCGCCCGTGAGACCCTTACCAACACGACCCACTCACCCAGCCTCTGCCCGTCCCTTCCCGCTAGGACCGCCCACGCCGCCTCTGTCCTCCGGCTTGCGGGTCCCTCTCAGGTGCCCCCGCATGCCCTCCAAGCTCAGTCAGTCAAACAGGGACTCCCAGTTCCCTCCCCAGAGCAAGTGGGCACCTGGCCTCATCTAGGACCACTCAGTGACCTGCTTTTGAGACGTGTCTGCTGGCCCCCAACTCCAGAAAAGGATGTGCTTGAGGGCTGTGGTCCACGATTCCCTCGGGAACTGAATTCCACCTCGGGCCTGCAGGAGCCGCATGGTCTGAGGTCGCCTGCTCCCGCGTCCTTGTTTTCCGCACGAGGAGATGGGGACCAGGAGAGGAGCTCTTGTTTTCTGATCACAAATGTGGGGACGGTGCCCCAAGCAGACCATGCACACCCACATCCTTCCTCCCTCAGGCTTCTGTTGCTGCTTTTCACAGACACGGATATAATATCCCCTTTGAATCAGGACTAAGATTCTATCTGTCCTACAGCAAACTCACAGCACGCTAGAAATTGTTCGCCCCAGTGTGGATGGTTTGGGGAGACTTCTTATACTTTCATCACCAGTAAGACAAAATTCTGATCAGCTTCCCCCGAATGATGCTAAAAACACTTCACAACGCTGGTGGGAAGCAGGGGATTGGATAACCCCCATCTAATCATCGAAGCAACTTTGCAACTTTCCACGAAAATCATTTCGTGTCTTTGGTCACCGTCCTTGTCACCGCGGGTTGAAGCTGGGTATCTCAGAGCCTGACATCAGTCACAGCCTGCCCTCCACCCCCAGCCCCCCGCCCCCCCCCTCGGCAGATGGGCCTTATCTCCACCCAGATCCAAGTAATATAACACAGTGTGCCTGAGCTCAGTTCCAAAGAAAACTGAACTGGCTTGGGTGCAGCCCAGCTGAGTCGAATTCCGCATGTGACAAACATTAACCGAAGGAAGTTCCGTCAAAAAGAAACCAGTGGCGACGTTTTTCAAAACTTGGGTTTCCCAACACCATAGCGATGAAATGAAATCGAGCCCTCATTCCTGAGGCTTTATCTTCTGTGTGATGGTGTGATGACAGAGCTCGGCTCCGGGTTGGGGACAAGGCATCCATAGCCCAGCATGCCCGTCCGGGGAACAGATTTCCTGGTGGAGACATGTGGCTGTGCCCCCGTGAGCATCAGGAGCTTCTGAGTCACCTGACCCTGCCTCCCCTGGTGGCTTCTCAGATGTGCTCAAGATCGTCTTGGGCTGAGAAGGAACTTGGATGGGAACCTCTGAAGGCATTGTCATCGTCCTACTTTGATGGGACACTGAGGAAACAGACGCTGAGGCCTGAACACCCAGTGTTGCCCCATGCAGAGGGGGTCCAGGCCAGCTGGGTCTGCACTGCAAGTCACAGAACATCGAACGTCTCTGCCATCTCTCTGAACTGGATGCCTGGGGACTCAGTCATTTGGGCAGCCGACTTCGGCTTAGGTCATGATCTCACAGCTTGTGGGTTTGAGCCCTGCATCTGGCTCTGTGCTGACAGCTCAGAGCCTGGAGCCTGCTTCAGATTCTGTGTCTCCCCTTCTCTCTGATCCTCCCCTGCTCACGCTATCCTGCTCTCTCAGAAATAAATAAAATGTTAAAAAAAAAAAGTCCTATTCATGTATAGAATGCACCTTGCAACATACTTTATCCATAATGATAAGAAGAGAACATAGTGTTGGGGCGCCTGGGTGGCTTAGTCGGTTAAGCATCCGACTTTCGCTTAGTTCATGATCTCACGGTTTGTGGGTTCGGGCCCTGCGTCGGGCTCTGTGCTGACTGCCAGCTCGGAGCCTGGAGCCTGTTTCAGCCTGTGACTCCCTCTCTCTGACCCTCCCCTGCTCATGCTGTCTCTCTCTCTCTCTCTCTCTCTTCTAGAAATAAATAAAACATTAAAAAAAAAAGAAGAAGAGAACATAGTGAGATTTTCTAAAAATATGCAAGAAACATATATACATCTGTCTCCTCTAATCCACACACAGAGATTTCACGAAGTCTTAGCTTAGGGTGAAACATCCCCCCCTCCATTCACAAAAGCATCTCCATGTGGCCCTCAAGCAGGATCAGGGGTGCAGAGCAAGGTGGGGACCCCACAAGAGGCCTACAGTCCTTGAGAGCCCCAAACTGGAGGCAGCCCCTGCCTGACCTGGCTCTCGCTCTTTACGCTTCTAAATACTGCTTATTTGCTTCTCATATAGACTCAAAAGAGAAATATTCTGAAGCTCCTTAAGAAGCAGGTGTTCTGCGGGCTGACGAGTGGGCAAAGGCCTCTGCTCACACACTCAGCCGGGTTCACCGAGTCCCTGCCACAGGCCCATGACCCTAATCAGCATCGTGGTGCTTCAAGTGCACAGTCAGCACTCAGAGTCCAGAGATGGGTGGATGCAGCCTGGCCTTCGAGCTGACCGCCAGAATCCAGCCTGCTTCCTGCATGAGAAGCAGAAGTGAAGAAGGACAGACACCGACCCGGGATCCTGGCCTGCCATCCCCGGCGCCCAGCAAGTGGGCAGAACGGGAGCCCCAAGGTCACCAGCGCTTCGGGATTGGACGGGCAGGAGTCTTCATGCCACAGGCAGCCTGTGCGGGTGCCTCTGGGGACTCACTCGCTGATGGCGAAGGAGAATTTGGGCTTCAGATGCTCCTGTCTTTACCAAGAATTGGCCTTGAAAGGTCAAAAGCCCATGTTGACCAAGGGGTGGAGTTTTCTGGAAAGTTTGAGCAAAATGCACTCGGCCGTTGGTTCTGGTTTAAAGATCTGTGGAAACATCTTCCACGCACGTGAACAATTATATCATCCCATGTGCTGGGGTTGACCATGTGACGAGAAATTCATTGTTAATGCAGCAGGAAAAAGGGTAAAAAATTAAAATTCATGATTTGATCATTAGGGATTTAATGACACTCTCAAAACAAAACGTTACCTAGGGAAGGAGGTCCTCAAGTCAGAACAAACTGCTTTCCCCAAGCTGGCCTCATCCCGCCTTCACAAAACCCAAACACCTGCTATTCAACTACTTAACTTGATTTTTTTTTTTTAATATTTTTTATTTATTTCTAGGAGAGAGAGAGACAGCGTGAGCAGGGGAGGGTCAGAGAGAGAGGGAGTCACCGATTGAAACAGGCTCCAGGCTCTGAGCTGGCAGTCAGCACAGAGCCCGATGCGGGGCTCGAACCCACGAACCGCGAGATCATGACCTAAGCGAAAGTCGGACGCTTAGCCGACTAAGCCACCCAGGCGCCCCTAACTTGATATTTTTTAACTTTAACGAATATATTTTAACTTTAGAGGTGCCTGGATGACGTGTCCAACTCTTCATTTCAGCTCAGGTCCATGACCTCATGGTTCATGAGTTTGAGCCCCACCTAGCCCTCCACGCTGGCAGCGCAGGGCCTGCTTTGGATTCTCTCTCTCCTTCTCTCTCTGCCCCTCCCAGCTCACACATACACCTGCATGTTTGCATGCTCTCTCAATAAATAAATAAACATTTTTTTTAAAAAAGAAAAAAGCTCTTAAAAGTATATTTAAAAAATTTTAATGTTTATTTTTTTGGGAGAGAGAAACAGTGTGCAAGTGGGGAAGGGGCAGAGAGAGAGGGAGACACAGAATCTGAAGCAGCTACAGGCTCAGAGCTGTCAGCACAGAGCCCGACGTGGGGCTCAAACCCACGAACCGTGAGATCATGACCTGAGCTGAAGTCGGACGCTAACTGACTAAACCACCCAGAAGCCCCATATATATATATATATATATATATATATATATATATATATATATAAAACCTTAATTAAATACACTGTACTTGAATGTGTTTAGTATTGTGATGTGATGTGATGTGCAAAGAAGTCCCCCCATGTCCTGAGCTCTTCTGGTCTTCCTCCTTTATTTCCAGAAGTTTCCATGTCAGGATTGTAGCCTGGAAGGCCTGCTCCCCAGCAGGAGGCCTGCTTGTCACGAGAGCCCCTTCCTCCCCCTTCACGAGGACCTCGGCCAGGGAATGCTCAGAGAGACGCGGCCAGCCGCGAGGGCGCACTGCTCGGGGCATTGCTAACGCTCCGTCCGCCGGGTCTGGGAGGGGCCTTCGCAGTGCTGAACACCAGCCCCCCCACACCAGTGAGGAGAATGGGCTCGGACATTTCCAGCGGCTTGACCAGCCTCCCGGGTGAAAGTAGAGGCTGAGCCTGGATCTCAGTCAGCACTCGCTTGCTGGTCTGGGGTCCCCTGGGCTTCCACCGCCTGTACACGTGGTCCCTGCCTTCGGGAGAGCAGAGAACCTCCAAGATCTCTCTAATATGTCAAAGCCTCTGGCTATTAATCGCGGGAAGGCACCTGGGTCGCGGGTCACGTGTAACGTGGTGCGAGAACTCAGACACTGGAGAAGCCGAAGCCCCGCTCAGCGGAGCAGTTGAGGACGAAGAGGGACCGGTTCACAGGAGGCTGGCTGGCCTGTCACAGCTCTGGAGGCCACAGGGGTGAGACACCCACCCAGCCCACTGCACCCTGCATGGACTCTGACACACGCCCCGCCCCACCCCTGCGCTGGCCCCACACCACGGCCCCGGACCCCAGGCATCAGCTCTCAAGGCCATGGTCCTCCCTCCCAATTTCCCTGTGACTTTGAGTGTGGGGGCTCTCTGCTCGGGTGGAATTCCTCTACTAAATGGCCATGGAGCCACTTCAGCAATGTGGCCCCGGCTCCCGGGACACGGTCCTGAAGAACCTCAGAGAGGCCTTACCCCACACCTCTCCCTGACATGAGGGTGGGGAGTCACCCAGGGCAGCCGCAGCCGCCGAGCCCGGCCTGCAGGCCGGCGCCGGGCCCTGCCCCTGACAGTCCTGCCCTCCTCACCCGACGGGTGACGGCCCCCCCCAGGCCAGGAAGCCTCTGCGCTCCGCTCAGAAACTGGGCTGAGGGGCTTGTCGCCCTGAGCAAGCGCGTCCTCCTGAGCTCTGTGGACCCACTGGCCACAGGAGCTGTCCCCAAGGGCAGTCAGGCTCCCAGAGAAACCCACATTTCTTAGGAGGGGGACAAGCCCGGGACTCGGGCCACAAACAGGCGGGGCTGCCTGGGCCTAGTGCCCAGCGTGGGGCCGGGTCAGCAGCGAGCTGTCCACCACCGGACGCTTTGGGGCTGCTGGGAAGACCAGCCTAATCAGGATCCCATGGCGCCCGCGGCTCCATCCACCCTCAAAGGCGGCTCAGGACTGTCTTTGCTCTTCCCCGGAGGAGGGTGAGGGTGGAGACGGAGGGTGTACTCACCCAGGTGAAGAAAACCAGGGACACATGTCCCAGCCCTTACCACACGTGACCCCCAAGTCCTTCTACCTGTCTGCATCTTCCTCTAAAATGCAGTTGCCTGAAACGCAGGCTCGGCGTCCCTCGGTCCCGCCCCTGGGCCTAGTCGGGTGCCTGGCACACAGTGGGGGCTGTGAGGGCCGGGGGAGGGTGGGCGGGGGCTGGGGTAGGGAGCGCATGGGAGCCTCACGTCTGCTGATAAATGCCAATAAATATGCAAATGGCGAGTCTAGAAATGCTCTTCTTGGTATCCAATTCAATCCCAGTAACCCAGGGGGTAAATCTCTATAAATTATAGTGGAGTGTGACTTGTAAATAACAATTTTCTGACATCCCTAAAGCATTGCTGTATCTTTGAAGTTTATAAATTGTTGATGTAAATGAGTTTATATAACCATTTCGTCGTTAATAAAAATAATACGCGGAGCAGTACTGGGAATCAGGTGCGCTTACAAGCGCACGGACGTGGCGGGCCTGGATATGGAGGTGCCGGGGTATAATTAGGTCGTGCCCACACCTCTGGGAGCCGAGCACGTGAGGTCTGCGCGGAGGACGCCCCCGACCCCGTGTGCCTCAGCCTGAGTCACCAGGACCACAGTGGCAGAACTGTGGGTACAGAGCCCACCCCGCCCAGGGCTGGGCGCTGCGCTGGGAATAACTAGCCTTTCACAGGTGCCTGTGCTCAGAGGGGACAGAGCCCAACGGAGTCACATCTACCCGCCCACGGAGAGGAAACGGGGCGTGTGATGAGCCAAGACCAGCCTCCAGCACAGAGCAGGCCCCCTGGGTGGGCGGGTGCGGGCCAAGAGGAGGCTGGGAGCAGAGGGGTCCCTGCCCAGCCCTCCCGGCAGAGCATGGGGCGAGATGGGGAGTAACCTGCGCAGTTACTAGAACAAGGGACACTGAGGCAAGCTGCCAAACGCACAGGCTAGGTCTTCGCGCACCGTGCAGTTGGGGCAGCTGAGAGGAAAGCCTTTCTTCCCACGCCCAGCTGGGCCCCCCACAGATGTAGGAAGGGGTCTCCTAAGAGAGAGGAGGCCTTTCCCCCTTTGCGGACGTTTCCTGTATCTCCGCCAGACAAGGGTGCACCCCGTCACGTATGCATGGGGGGGCTGGAGGACGGGGCTGCGGAGTGAGTCACTGTCAGCAGAAGGTGTCTGGGAACTGGACTTCCGTCTCTGTCCGTGGCTCCTTCAGAAATCACCGACGCGGGCGCTGTTCAGAACAGCATTCCAGAAAAGTCTTGTATAGACATGGGCCAATTTATTCCTAAGGATGTCTGCTGGCTAAAGGTCAAAGCCTCAGGTTAGAGGATTCACAGCCTGGGTCATCTCACCCTAATGGTGTTTTCTCCTTGATGCACCATATTGTTGCATCAAATGGGGAGAAAAAAAACGGTTTTAGGTGGACACAAACATGCCCAAAATTAGAGTTGACAGGCACATGACTCTCTCTCCCTCTCTCTTTCACACACACACACACACACACACACCCCTCAGATCACTCTCCCTATGAATGTGATACACTTACTGTAAGTAAATTAGTAATCAAACCCAGAATTGTTTTGAGGATGGTACGTTGTGACCAGGTGAAATTTATTGATGATGGCAGAAAGCACATGACACCAGAGTAAAGGAGAAAACCACGTGGAAACGATGATAAAATTCTACATCTATTTTTGAACTTCAAAATCTTAAAAAAAAAAAAAAAAGCCTTGGGGCGCCCGGGTGGCCCAGTTGGTTGAGCATCTGACTTGTGCTCAGGTCATGATCTCGTGGTCGGTGGGTTCAGGCACATTTGCCTCCACCACGTGAGGACATCGTGATGCCTCACGGGATTGGATGCAAAGTGGTTTGTGTGGAGCCGCGTGAGTTACTGTAGAAAACCTTTAAGCGTCATTGAGACTTAAAGAAACTATGACCACCCCCTCCAGTCTCCAGCAGGAAAAAAAATACACACACATTTCTTATTTATTAATTCAGGGAAATAAATCATCGCTCTGAGGCTGTTGTCTTCCTTAATAGTAGACGCTATCAATGTGTCGCCTTCAAAGCCATCACTGTCACCCCCGTCCCTGGCCAACAGACCAAATGCCAGCATCTTCTGGAACGGCATTGAGGCTGATCCTAACAGATGGGTGGGAGGCGGGGGTGAGACAGGGACCCACCTCTCTCTGCTGAACGCCCGGATGCCTTCCCCGGGGCACTGGAATCCCTTCCAGGACCAGGCTCCAAGTAAGGCGGAGAGTCTGAGCCACCAGGAACAGGAAAAGAAGCGGATTTCAGAGTTGGGGCACTTAGAAACCGCAGGGGACTGGCTTTCTCTGGGAACTGCCACGGGGGCCCACCCAGTTCACCCCAGGCCAGGCTCAGGGGACTGTGCTCTCCAGCCACACCACAAGGCTGCCTTTGGTCTGCGAGCCACCCCGTGGAAACTGGCTCTGGCTTCCCTGGGTGCAGACCGACTTCCGATCAAACTTAATTAATGTAAGACCAGTCATATTTATCTTGCGTTTTCTCTCAGGCACCGTTTTTCTTCTAATTGGGACTGGAGGGTATCCCCCAGCCAAGGCGCCTTGGGCTACAGAGAGTGGCCGCTCCGGGCAACCTGACAGGCGGCTGGCTCTCCCAGGAGGAGACACAAGCCTGCCCGCGGGTTCATCCAAAGAGGCTCCACTAAATCATTCCCATCCCAGCCACGGAGATAATTTTCAGCATGAGGTTTATCTGCAGAAGGACTCTGACATCTTCCAACCGCCCCAAGAGCCATAACTCAAGGCAGCGCGACTATGTGTGCGCGCTTCTACAAAGGTCCCCCAGGCGCGCGATGCTGCGATCCTGGCTTCCTCCCCACCCCCCACCCCAGGAATCTTCGTGAACTTGTCCTCTGCTGGGCCCCAAACAGGGCGGGACGGGAAGGAAGTGCCTTCCCCGAGGAGGAACCCTCTGCTCCGGGAAGACGCCGTTCAGGTGAAGGCTGTGGAATCCCTGCCCACGCCGGCGTGGCTCAGAGGCAGAGGGGCTTGTGCTGATAAACACGTCACCCTCACACAGGTTTCAGAGACTGAGTGACCTGAGCCGCCGGCACCCGGAGCCCCTTGCCCCACGCCGGTACTGTCGCCAGAAGTCCGGACCGGACACTTAAACTCTGCCCTATTCGGAACCCCTTTCTCCCACTAGCGCAGAGATTTTCCGGAAAGTCCCCAGATGCTCACATTTGACGTCCGCTTTCTGGGATCAGCACCCCCCTCACGCATCGGTGAGCCACGTCACTTCAGGTGACCAATGCTTCCGGGGCGGGTGGCTGGTGTGTGGGTCTGCGCCCTTCCCACACAAGGTCAGTATGGCAGCTAACCCCTCCCTTGACTTCCTAAGATAAATGGCCTCTCACTGCCTGCGCAAGGTTCTGCGTCCACAGCTGTTTTCATTTTATTCTGTGTCTGGGATTTCACCAATGTCATGTAATTTTCACATTTTCCCAAATTGAGCTGTTTTATTCTCTACTTCTGCTGTGCTGCTACATCACAGGCTGGGTCTGGGCTCTCTTAAAAGGGCAGCGTTTTAAAGATTTGAAAGACAGGTTCACTTGAAAAGGAGTCCTGCAACTTATTTTCAGGTTTTCGTGCTTTTTGGATATTCAAGCCTGTCTTTCATCATTCATACGTAGCATTTTCCATGTGACTTGAGGATAAATGGCCCTAATAAATCCCATTATTCTGAAGAACAATAAAAATAACAGGTTGGTGACACTGGAGCCATGATAAATACCATTTTTTATTTTGCCTTGTCATTATTATCTCTTTTCTCCTGCCTGGCTGCTGATACACTGTCTCCTTGCAAACCCAGCCAGGGACCTGGGCCCTGCCGGGGGGGCCCCCCACCCCCGGAGTCCGTCTGGAGGAGTTCAGCAAGTGTGGAGTCAGCCATCCTCTCCAACTCCCGACAATACACACAGCGTCCCAGCCAGAGGAGCCCCCAAATCCCAGCCCTACCCCCAACTTGCCTCTCCTCGGTGGAATGATCTGGAGCCCTGGATTACTCCATCGCTTTCTCACTTACTTAAATATCAGAGATCAAGCCCAGAGACCAGGAGCTGGTGAAACCAGCTAACAGGGCATGTGAAGCCCGTAGGAACAGAGTCGGTCTGGATGCCCTCACAGAAGTTCTGCAAAGCACGACTGAGGACGGCTTATCAACCCGCATCGGCAAAATCAAATGCATCAAATTACACAAAATCTGCCCCACAAGTTCATGTGTTTGTATTTATCTGGTTACCAGAGTGAACTTAGATTTGTGAAAACAGAGCAAAGGACCCAGCACACCACGAGCAGGTGTTAGAAAGACGTCCCAGAGTGCATTTACCCGCCCTCTCCATGGTGGTGAAGCACGGGGGCCCGTGAGGGGTGCAGCATAGGATGACAAGTCCCAGACTCAGCCGCACTAAGACACAAGCAGGGGTGAGGTCTGTCCTGAATGCAGCCACCGTCTCATCATCTGTGGCCCAATATTCTTCTGGAATTTTCCATCTTAATCGTCCTGTTGGATTCGCGTTTCCTCCTGCCACTCACATTTCCAGAGCCATCTGCTGCTTGCACGTCTGATCTGAATGGGTCCAAGTTTAGTCTCCCCTAAAGAATGTCTTCCTTTTTCATGTATGTCCCCCCGCCCCCCACTGTCGTCGGCCCCGGGACACTGGGGCATCCCCTGGGCAGAATGATCGCAGCGTCCTGGAGCCTGCGTGGGCCAGCCTTACCCTGCAGTGTCAGCACACGCTTTCCAAACTGACCCAACAAGGCAGGACTCGGCGTGAAGCCCAGGCCCAGGGTGAGGCAGCCGCAGCAGTGGGGGGTAGGGGGGGCCTTGCCGGAGGACCAGGTACCACGGAGCAGAGGCAGGTAGAGGTTCCCGAGGCCACACACCTGCTGCCTGGCGGTGCCGGCGCCGTGAGTGCGAGGGGGGTCCTGGAGGCCCCGGGAAAGCGGCCAGCAGCCTCCCGGCCGCCTTGTGCCCACATACCCAGGACTCGCTCCCCTCGGGCGGAAAGTGCTCCAAACTCCAGCGCCTGCAGCAAGGGCCCGTAGCCCCTCACCAGACGAGAAGGAGAAGGCACAGCCGGCAAAGTGCTTGCGGGGCCATCGGTGTGTCCGGCAGAACCTGCCACGGAATCCTACCACGCTGCTCTTGTCTACGTGCTCGGCCAACCTGCATCCTCGGGCGCAGCGATTAAAATTGAGGTCGTCAGAATACAGCCAGAGTGGCCCCCAGGGTGTTGAAGATCCCAGAGACACATGTCTGAATTTGGCATTTAGTCTACTGGTCGTCCTGGGAGTGAAGGCAAGGAGACGAGGCTTCCAAATCCGGACGCGGGACGACCACTGGGTAAGGCTGCGGACGGGCCGGCAGGAACCTGGCCCTCGCTGGCCTCAGGGCGGCAGGAGGGGCAGGAGACGCTGGTTGGGAGGGACCCACAGGCTGTGCCCTGGAGGGTGACCAGCGTCGTGGGCACACTCCCCTGAACTGCACACGACTCCATGCTAAGAGGGCTTCATGCACGGATTACACTAGTCTTTAACCATCTTGAAATTCTTAATAATTTTTGGACAGGAGTCCCTGGATCTCTGTTTTCCACTGAGTCTTACACACGATGTAGCGGCCCTGCCCACCAACACGTGGTCTGTATGGGTGTTGGTGGTTGTAATTTGACTGGAAAGGTGGATGCCATTATTTGGGGGGGCCGACACTTTGGGTGGCTATGCCTACAACCCCAGAACATTCCTATACAAACCTCCCAAGTGACATTATCCATACAAGCTGCATCTCATGAGCAATGAGGCCAGGAGGGCAGGGCCCGGTTGGCATAGCACGTGGTTGTTCTCTGAACGGACCCCAACGGCTGACTGCGTGAGACGCGTGGGCCTGCGCACTGGGGTGATCACGTGTGCCTCGTGACAGCCTCGGCCTTTGCGAAAGCTACCGCTTCTTGAAAAGTGATAGGGTGAAGTTGTAGTAACGGAAAGAATCTTTTTTAAAAAAAGGTCAATAAGGCATATTTCTAGTAAATGCAAAAAAACAGTGAGCCCGCAAGACCATGATACGATTCCAGGCATGTTGTTAAATCACAGAATGTTCCGAGTCCACAAAGCGTGTGGTCCTCCTGGGGGGACCACACCCTGAGGCCCACGTCGGCTAAAGTGAAGTCACCGGGCTTCTCCACGGGACACGTCGCCGTGCAGGAAAGAGGGAAAAGCGCAAGGAGATGGGCGCTCCGTGTATCTCAGGACTAAGGATCAGGGCCCCAGGCGGACTTCCGTGAGGTTCGGTAAATAAGAGGGAGCAAGCGGCAAAGTGGAAGCCGCGCGTGCGTGGAACTGGGGAGTATGATTTATGTGTCATATTAACAGTCTTCAGTCCTTTATTCTCCAGAGGAGTCAGGCTTCGTCCACCGAGGGTGAGTGGTTTGGGGGAAAGGGTAAAGGTCTTTCATTTGCCCGGGACAGATCGTGTGAGACGCGCCACCTGAGAAGAAGGAAGGAGACCCGGGTCCCACAGCCCCAGGGGCTCCCACAGCGGATTGGGGAGGCTCAGTCGCAAGCCAGGCATGGGACTTCGACGGGACCTCAGCGCGGCCGGCCCTGATGCAGCCCCCTGTGGGGACCGACACCCCGGCCACCGCCTCCCTCTGCTCCTGCTCAGAGAATGGCAGCTCGTCCCAGGGCCCGTGTGCAGACAGCCCAGCTCTCCGTAAGGCCTGCAGCCCGTTTAGCCGGGGAGCGCGGCATCTGCGGGGTGCGGTGGGGGTGCTGCGCTGCGCCCTTCTCATGCACTTTCCTGGTTGATCATCACCCAATCTGGAAAAAATCCACTACTGTGTTCACAAGAGTGCTAAGAAAACAACCCATTATTCTGACTTGTAGGAGAATCTAACGCATAACTTACTATTCAAATGGTGTCCAGACCCTGCGATCCGGGGAGTGGCTCGGGAAGACCGATGGGTCCCGCCAGGATCCCAGCCGAGGCACAATGGGGTTTGATATTTGAAGCCCTTGGGGATTCCCCTCGGGGTAATCCAGAAACAATGAGTTTCAAAAGGACACACTTAAAACTAGGAAGAAAATGTTTAACAGCTGAGTGTGGGGGGGAGTTAAGGAAAAAAAAACAACCCACAACAACTTAAGAAACAGAAGGCTTCCTGGGAACACCGGGAACTGGCTGGGGCGCCCCAGGAAAGCAGGCGGGGGGTGGGGGGCCGGGAAGAAAGCCTGCCTGTGTGAGCGGCAGCGGCCGGCCCCACAAAGCGAGTCCTATTTAAAGAAGATCACAGTACAAACACTGTTTCATTAGCCCCAAATGAGAATGTAAAGTGGCAGAGACGATCGTAAAGAAAGGGAGATGAATCGGTGTAATGAAAGATCGGATAACTACACGTGAAACAGGAAGTGTGGCTTAGGATTCGCACGCCCTTCAAATAACCCCGAGGAGGCGCTGCTGGGAAGGCCCCACCTGCCTTCGCCTGGGTGGGGGGGTGGGGGGCTGGCGAGGACCCGACGAGTTAATGACTGTTCCCTCGGAGGAACGGGTCCCGGGAGATGCTTGGGAGGCAAAGCCTCAAGGGAGGAGGACCCCAGGGCCCCTCCAGTCCCGGGGGCCAGGGGGCTGGGCAGGTGTGACTTCTGATGGCTCAGGAGACGGCGCAGCGTGCCACCAGCTTCGATTCTCCGCCGAGAGACTGGAAGCGTGCGGGTGTTGGCGTCCCCACCGGGAGGTGCGAGAGTTCCAAGTCCCATCACCGCGGCCGATGAGCGGCGAAGGCCACGCAGACCTTGGTGCGGGGAGGACGGAGCTGCCGGGACGCCACAGGGCCGCTGACGCGCGGTGTGTTGTCCGGAAGGTGCGAGCTGCACGTGGCCACGCTTTACAGTCACGCGGCAAATCCAAAGTCCCGCAGGATCACACGGCGCTCTTCCGTGCGGGAGCCCCGCTCAGCCGTGGCCGTGACACCTGGCCACGGCGCCCCGACCACAGCAGGGACTCAGCCCACGGAGA
The DNA here is from genome assembly GCA_017311185.1 of Proteles cristata cristata. Lineage (NCBI taxonomy): Eukaryota > Metazoa > Chordata > Mammalia > Carnivora > Hyaenidae > Proteles > Proteles cristata. Next base: position 824,721 of record JAESUZ010001109.1, on the reverse strand, counting down.
CTTGCCTTCCCGGCGATGTGAGCAGCTGCACCCTCTGAGAAGGAAGTTCGAAATGACCACAGAGCCAGGACCCCAGCAAGCGGCGGATTCAGAGAAAGATCTGGCAGTAAATATCAGTGTTGGAGTAAAATATCGGCTTATCAAAACCTCTGAGGAGACCTGCACTTCTGTTCCGGAATATGGGGGTCCTGGCCCCTCTGGGAGCACTGACCACGGCCAGCAGCTCACACCTCGTCTCAGTGGTCCCCCGTTGACACACCGTGTAAGCCAGGACTCTGGAGCCAATCCGTGTGGGTTTGAATCCTGGCTTCTCAACCCGTTAGCCAGGAGACCCCTGCACTTTATTACTTTTTTTAACATTTATTTATGAGAGAGAGAGAGACAGCATGTGTGCAAGGGGCAGAGAGAGAGAGGGAGCCACAGAATCCGAAGCAGCTCCAGGCTCCAAGCTGTCAGCACAGAGCCCAACACGGGGCTCGAACCCAGGAACCGTGAGATCGTGACCTGAGCCGAAGTCGGACACAACCGACCAGGCGCTCCGACCCCTGCACTTTAAACCGGGGATCATAACACATCTCGTGAGGTGCTGTGAGAATAAAAGGAGAAAACTGTGATAAGGGCTTTTCGTTATCCCTACTTCGAGAAAGTAGGGATTCAGTAAGACACTGTTTTTGTATTAAAGAGCACGTTTTACGTCTAGTGTCCAGACACGCTCGCTTGCGACTGTCCCCAAGCACCTGAGACAGCTCCCCCGTCCCATGGTTGTGCTCCTCTCCGGCCTCAGGACCTGGCCCCCCAGAGAGACACAATGGAAGGAGCCCGGGCAGTGGGGACGGGTGGCTTCGGGGTCCACCTCCTCGGACAGGAAGGTGCTGCCTGGCAACACGGCCAGGACCCGCCAGGTCGAGCCCCACAGCAGCCCCTCCTGGGTATAACAAGAAAAAATAAACAGAAGACCTTGGCGGTCGGTAGCGTCCTGGTTCATCCGTCCCTGTCCCCCCGCCTCGGTGTTCCTGCTGAGTTTCCCGCAGCCCAGTGTGCCCGCCCTGCCGCACACGCAATAAGCGAAGAAAAGACCCAGCCCGAGGCACATGGTTCGCCAGCCTACAAGCAGTGTCTCCCTCGTTCCTCGGAACTGGGAAGAAGGTTAGTTTTCATTCCTGTTTCTAAAATAGAGTCATGACTGGAAAGATGGCCACGCGCCCAAGTTCACAGAGGTGCGTGCAGAGATGTGAGTCTCCGCTCCCCGCCTGCCCCGTCAGAAGGGCTCCCCGCGCCCCAGCCGCGTCTCTCTCTCGTGAACCGCTCGCCGGCTCCTCGCGTTGCTCCCAGGCTGGTCGGAGCTCCCACGGCCCCCGGGACGTGGGGTGAACTCTCAGCCTTGCGCGTGTACCCTGCACCGTCCGTGGCCTCCCCCCTGCTCTGCCCGCGTCACCGCTCCGGGCACCAGACCCGCTGGCCGACCCTCCCACGGCCTCCACGTCCCAGGGGCTCGGAGCCTCCGCACGTGGCTTCCCCCGGAAGGTCCCTCGTGGTCACTGGCACGCGTGAAAGCGACGGTCTCGGAGGCCGGCCCGCGAGCCCAGCTCCAGAGGCGCCCTAATAAGGTTAGGTCGGCTGGGCCGGGACGGGGGGTACGCCCGCATCGTGCGTGGTCCGAGCTGTGTCCTGCGCTCTGAACTGCGAGCAGTCCCCTGCCGGCTCCTACGCGCCCAGAAGCCGGCTGTGCGGGCCACCCTAGGCTCCTGGGACCGTCCATTGCAGCTGAAGGGAAATTGTTTCCGGACTTGCGAGAACTTGCACGTGGCCGCATCCACCACTCTTAACCTTCTGCCGCTGGCTGCACGGAGCGCCCGCACCTTAGGACCACACCCGGAGGAAGCCACAGGCCTGAGGTCTCTTCTTGCTCCGTCCGGCGGTGCGTCTGGGGCGTGTGGTCCGCAGGGTGAGGTGGGTGGGGGACTGCTCCCGGGGTCGCAGAGCCTGGGCGGTGGCTGGCGGCAAAGAAGCGGGCGTTTCCCTGCCCCAGTGGCTCTGAGACTTTTTCCACACCCTTTCATAGTTTAATGAGAATGCTATTCAGTAAAGTTTTGTCTTCCAGATTTGAAACTGGACTTGCCTCCGCTTGCTTTCGTCTCTCCCTCTTACCCGGGTCCCGAAGGAAGACAAGCGCCTCGGGAGGAGACCCGGCGGAAAGGAGGGCAGCACGGCTTGGAACCGTGTCCGCGGTAGCTGTTTAAAACAAAGCAAACCAGAAAAAGAGGAATCTCCATTATCAAAAGCAGAGAGCGGGATTCATAGCGAACCTTTCCGGCAGGGAGCGGCAACGGTGCAACCGGCGAGCCTCTGGCCGGCGCTGCACCTGCTTGTACAGTTCAAATTAAAACCTGAAACCCGGCAAATCCCGCTTCACAATGGCTCTCAGCGCTGCAGCCCGTGAATTAAAGGCCTCCATTGTTCGCAAGGATTATTTCCTTGCCGCTACCAGCTTCAAAGAAACGCGAACCTTCCCTCACTTTTCTATTGATCCTTGTTGATCAGATTAACTTTGTTTTGGATTCCTCCCGAAACAAAGACAAACAGATACATTTTAAGCACTTTTATGTACAGCTTTGTTTCAGTTTGGGATTCTTATTGTGCTTTTACTTCCTTGTTATAAAGATTACTAGGCAGTTGGGGGAAAATCAGGGAATTACCATAAATTCTATTCACTAAATACCAACACTTTCAGGCAAATTATCTCAATTGTAAAATACTTTGGCATACCAAGTAATTATATGCAATTAAAATCCCACCTTTCATTTACCTTCCCTTGTTAATTTATACTAGAATACCTGTACTCAGGAAAACGAAAAGATTAGCAAGCACTGGAAATCAAAGACATCTCTCAACACCGAAAAAATAAAGCCAAACTTTTATCCTAGTCATCGGGCACTTCAGATTGCAGATGAAATTATTTAATGCTCTCCCGCTCTTTAATGAGCTATCAGGAATCTGGAGAGCAGTTCCTTGGAGACAGAATGTTCACAGGCTCTTTGTAAATATGCCGAGGAGGCTTCTCCCCTGCCTGCTCAACCCCTGGCTGCGTGACTCAGATACCTGGGGCTGAAATAAACCAGTTTCACCGTGGGCCACACCGCGCGCTCTTTACCTGCTCACAGCCCTCCCGCGCGGGCTGCTGGGTCTGCCCTGAAACCTGCCAGGAGAGAGTCAACCTCAGAGACGCCCCTATGCCAAGCAGAGGCGGGAAGGAGGCCTAGAGGCTGTTTACCGGGGCCCACAAAGACCCCCAGCCCCCTCCTCCACCCCCCATCTCCCTCTGAGAGGTGCTTACAAACCTCCTTGGGGGCGGGGGGCTGAGAGCCCACCCCAAGCCTAAAGCCAGAGCTCTGTGTAAGTGACTCTAGTTTATGGGAAGTAAGAGGCTAATTATCCCGTAATCATTAGTTTGCAACCAACCAACCAACCAAAAAAAACAACACAAAAAACCTTCTTTGGGGAAAATGTTAAGTAAGAGCTCTGTCCACAGTCGCCCGGACTCCAGGGAGGCCCCAGCAGGTGCACTTCCCAGGACGGAGGGACCTTTCGGGCTCAGGACTTGAGTGCAAAAACCCAGAAAGTCCGGGGCAAACCGGACACGCTGGTCACTCTCACGCTCTCGTGGCTCCGTTGTCCCCAACGTCGTGTGACGAGGGACCCTCGCGGTCGTGTGCAGCTACAACCCTAACCCCTGAGCCCTGTCCGGACTGCACGCACTCGCCCACCTCCCGCAAACGAGGCCGCGTGCCAGCAAATGTCTCGTGCCCCCATGCCCGCGCCACACAGCGCTGCATACATAAATCAACAGGCTCTTCCTCATTAGCCATTTCGTCAGCCGCTCTAAGAGCGAATTTCGCCAAACAGGCATTAGACGGTTCTCCATCTGCCAGGGGGTGAGAAACCAATCTGTGGGCTGGACCCCCGTTTCTGAGAAACTGATTTCCATAAACATAGTTGCCCTGTGCTGTCTCAGGCTTCCGATGTGGCCAGAAGACAGACCCAAGTGGACGACCCTGCATCAAGGTGCTCCTCCATGTTGTGAGGAGCGGCCCCTGCCCCAGCTGGACTCGCGTCCCTGCTCTCGCATCGGCCAGGGTGACAATTATTGTCTTTATGCCATTTTCTCTGTACCTTATGGCCACTCGTCTCTGAGGGGCACCTGCCTTCCTGCTCCCCCAGGAAACAACATGGGGACACTCTCTGCCCCTTCCCACCTCACCGACTGCCTTCGGGACGAGCGTGAGCCCTGACGAACGGCTGAGAACGTGCGCCACAGACCTAGAGGTGGACTTACACTCGCCTACTAGACATTTTTGTAAAGGTTGATTATAAAAATACAATGGTTGATTGGAATATGAAATCATCAGGTCTCCAAAAGATGAGATGAAACATCATGTCACTGGACGCCAAATCTGATGGTTTATTTATGAGACATCCTTGACCTCGGGGTTTATCCAATTTCAGCTTCAATTAAAAATAAAAACGCGGGGGCGTCTGGGTGGCTTAGTCGGTTAAGCGTCCGACTATCGCTTGGGTCATGATCTCGCAGTTCGTGGGTTCGAGCCCCACGTCGGGCTCTGTACTGACTGCCCGCTCAGAGCCTGGAGCCTGTTTCAGTCTCCCTCTCTCTCTGTGACTCCCTCTCTCTCTGACCCTCCCCTGCTCATGCTGTCTCTCTCTCTCTCCTAGAAATAAATAAAAAAATAATTAAAAAAATTTTAAAAAATTAAAAAAATAAAAACGCGAAGGAGAACAGCGTGGGTTGCAGGCCCCACTTGACCGCGTGCCCGCCGAGTGTCTGCAGAGCGACTTCGCAGCTCAGGAAGGACACCTCCTTCCTCACCGGCTAAGCCGCCACCCTGGTCCCTCCCGCTGTGGTCAGGACTGGGGAGACGGGCAGAGCGCCTCGAAGAGAGTGAAGCACTGACAATGACTGTACCACAGGGACACACCGTCGCTTTTCCCATCTTTGCCCTGTCTCGATGCCCGAAGACCATCTTCCGTGATACCAAGTAAATAACGTGTTCTGCGGAACGTCCGTCGGGTCCACACAACCCGTGTTGTAACTTCCAACAGAGCCCGGAATATTCCTTTACAGCGTCAAGATGCAAGAAGAACCTACCCACGCCGGTGAGCCTCAGATGGAAAGCATTGCCCTGATATCTGCTTCCCTGGACTGCGGGTCACTTCTTATCCGGAAGCCACGACGTTTAGGAGGCAACCCTTGAGGAAGGGAGCTCCCCAGGTCATGTGGGTCACGGACAAGCCGGTCAGAGAAGCACATGACCAGTTGCCGCCCGGCTTCCTGAGAGACCCTGTGCCCGTGTCTGTCTGACCCAGACAGCCCTCCCCAGCCCACTTCCTGGTGTGATTCCAGAAGGCTCCGTCCAGTAGAACCTTCTGTGATCACAGCTTATTCCTCTCTTCCTAATTTTCTACATTTTCTTCAATATGCCTCCGTTCTTCTTACCCCCAAGGAAAAAAAATCAATGGCAGTAATTCATTTAGTCCACCCGTGTGTCCTTCAGAAAATGGGCATTTGGAGCAGTAAACGGTGCCCAGGGAGGCAAGCAGACAGCGCTCCGCACTTACCCTTTCAAAGCCATTAGGGTAGCGCTTAGGTGCATTCTTAGCTGAATAAATTAATTGGCTATTGGCTTAATGTGTGGGTCCCTCCGGGGGATTCTTGCTGCGAGCAGCTCCGCGCTGTGCCCCGTGGAAAGTCTCTGGTTCCAGGAGGGAGGCTGCACAGAGCCTGACAGCGTCCAGTGCACTGAAAGCGATAATAGCAACAAACCAAAGGCGCCGCCCAACGACGGGGCTTGACGGGCACCGGGAAGGAAGCCCCCACCCCCACCTTGCAGGAAGCCCGCGGCTGGGTCCTGTCGCCCAGCCTGGCTGGGAGCCTGGTGGCTTCCCAAAGGGCACCGTCTAACTCGCCCCGGGCGCGGGTGGGCGGGGCTGCGACATTGAATCCTGTGCAGACTTGTGATGACTGACTTAGTGAATCATGTCAGGTTTTAAGCTTTATTTTATTTTATTTTTTATCGGCTGCTGGGTAATTGAAGGGGAGAGGATGCCCCATTGACATCCCGCCCGAGGCCGCAGCTGTCTTTCCGCAGCCTCGGCTCCTAAGACAGGTGTCAGGGAGAAGCGTGGCTTCACGCGCAGGGGCACCCTCTACCCTGTCAAGCCTGCAGCTCGCTCGTGCCGTCCGCCCTCCCTGCGACTCGGCCCATCAGCCTCCCCTCCCCACAGGAAGTAAACACCCCCCAGATCCATCATCCAAGAAAACGAGCTTTTAGAAGAAATGATGACCCTCAGATCTCACTTAGGGATTCTCCTGTTGGCTCAACCATTACCTGTTGGTTTCAGAAAGCCACCAACGTCTAAATTATTAGCAAAGCAAGATTTAAATCACAGATTACACTTTTTCCCTATTTAACCACTTTTAGAGGACTTTTAGAGGAACCCAGGAGACTGGGTTCCATTGCACAGCTTGTTTCTTGCGCTGGAAATAAATACATACAGCACCGCATACGTGAAAGGGGGGCGTGTCGGCCTGAAGCACGTTTCCTCGGGATTTCTTTCTTTGTTTTTGTTTTTGTTTTGTTTTAACTCTAACATCAAAATGCCTGTTGTAACATCGGGAGGATCGTTTGGAAAGGAAACAAAGGGTCAACAAAAGTAATGGCAGTGGGTGGACTTCCACGCGTTGACGTGTGTGCAGCGTGTGGGCGAGATGGCCCGGGCGGCGGCTCACGCGGTGAGTGTCGGTATTTGGGGCCGCTGGTGCCACAGACTTCAAATGCGGCACTTCCTGGTCTGAGCAAATGTATCGATGTGTTAAGGGTGACCTGTAGGTAATTATTATTCTTCAAACATACTCATGATTGTGTTCATTTAAATACTTAACTTCCAAATCTATTTGAAATTAGGCCATTTACATTATACACGGGCACACACGTGCGTACACCCTGGCACGTGCACACACACACGGGCACATTTGCACATGCACACACACTCACCTTTGCACACACGGGCACATTCGCACATGCACACACAGATTCGCACATACACACGGACACACTGGCACATGCTCACATGCGCGTGCCCACACACACACGTCTTCCTCACACACCTACCCCAGGAGAACGCTCAGTCAGACACTCCTAGCTCCCTTTCCAATTGTTTTCCACTCTGTTTTCACACTTCCTTCTATCCCCTTATAAGCGAGTGCTAGGTACGTACGTACAAGGAGATCTTACTTAAATGCAAAAGCCACGTAAGGAGTGGCTATTGTGTCTAAGGGGTTACATAAGGGTAAGGCCTGACTGAGGAGGGCAGGCCTGTGCCCTGGGGGTGAGGGAAGGCACGGCAGGCCACCCCAGATGCCCAGCACAGCCCCTGGTTGAAGGCGCACTGATGTCATGAGTCAGGGATGGTGCTGAGTGAGGGGTGCCCGCGGACCAGGGTGCGGCGGCCTCACCAGGAAACATTCCTTCTCGTGTACGGGCCGTGTCCCTCACGGAGAACTCAGGCCTCTGCTCACCCTCCTCAGCGGGCTGTCCAGGCTGGTGGAAGCTTCCACTCAGCACCCGCGGTGGACGCAGGCCCCTAAGGATGTGCTAGGGAGTGACACCTCGGCTCACACTTCCTGCTCCAGAGGCTTCACAGCCTCATCCAGCCTCCCGTGGGTGAGCAAGAGCCACCCTCCCTGTTCCCAGCAGCAGAGGCCGAAAGTTTGTGTGCAGACATAAGGGCCACAGGAATATGCCCAGCCCCACGGCCAAGCCTGGAAGGCCAAGCTGCTCAGGACAATTCATTCTTTCTGCCGAATGCCTTGATGCTCCAATTTCCTTTGCATCTGGCCTGGCCATTGACTGAAATCTGCCATCAAAGCTCTGCTGGGGGCTTCCTGAGAATGATCATCCTTTAAATCTAAGTAAGTCCCTTTTCTTTTGACTGAATTTGTCCCTGTTTGAATGTGTTTGGGTAAGAATGTGATGCTTGGAGCTGTGGCAGCCCTACTGAGGCCATGAGGCAGTGCCAGGAAGCAGTGGGCGATGGAGCAGGGCAGTAACAGGGCCGGGGGCGGGGGTTGACGACACCATGGAACCATTGCAGCAAACTCTGAACTGCGTGCCTGCAGGCCTTCGTTGTGGGACAATAGTACTTTGTTGCTTGTAACTGGATGCGTCTACAAGCAACCCAGCAGAGAGAAGACTACGTGCAACACTGGGACAGGGACCCGGTCCTCAGGGGGGGTCACGGGGGGGCCGGGCGTGCCGACACTGACGAACGGGCAGGGGTCCGGTGTGAAGAGACACCGCAGCACCCGGGAGCAGGGGACCTGCCCGTCATTTCGCCTTTCACTGGATAACAGCGTGACTCGGGCCAGCCTCCCAGGCCCTGGCTGGTGCCCAGGCGGTGACTGCGGGGCTGGCGGTCCGCGCTGTGGGGGACGTCCCCTGCCCCCCCCGGGGCGTGGCCGGGGGAAAGCCCAGAGAGGGGCCTTCGGCCCTGCGTGGACAGAGGCTTCTAGACAACAGGACCCAGGGAGCAGGATGGGGCGGGGAGATGGGAGGGGGTGTGTGGGGTGGAGCCTCATGGGGTGTCAGCCTCTGCGCTGACAGTGCAGGGCCGGCTGGGGATTCTCTCTCCCCCCCCTCTCTGCCCCTCCCCTGATCTCACTCTCTCTCAAGGTAAATAAACAAGCTTAAAAAAACAGAAATGAGGTCCATACCCAGCAACAGCAACTGAAGTGACTTTAGTTTATTTAATATATTTTTTTAATGTTTTATTTATTTCTAGGAGAGAGAGAGAGACAGCATGAGCAGGGGAGGGTCAGAGAGAGAGGGAGTCACAGACTGAAACAGGCTCCAGGCTCTGAGCTGGCAGTCAGCACAGAGCCCGACGCGGGGCTCGAACCCACGAACCGCGAGATCATGACCTAAGCGAAAGTCGGACGCTTAACCAACTATGCCACCCAGGTGCCCCATAGTTTATGTAATATTTTTTTTTTTTACAAATAGTTTATTGTCAAATTAGTTTCCACATAACACCCAGTGCTCATCCCCACAAGTGTCCTCCTCCATGCCCACCCCCCCTCCCCCCCACATCCACCAGTCCTCAGTTTTTGTCAGCATTCAAGAGTCTCTCATGGTTTGCCTCTCTCCCTTTCCCCCACCATTTCCCCCTTCTTCTCCCCCTTGTTCCTCCGTCAAGTTCCTCCTAATCCTCCTATACGTGCAAACATATGATATCTGTCCTTCTCTGCCTGACTTATTTCGCTCAGCATAACACCCTCAAGGTCCATCCATGTTGCTACACATGGCCAGATTTCATTGTTTCTCATTGCCATGTAGTATTCCATGGTATAGATAAACCACATCTTCTTGATCCATTCATCTGTTGATGGACACTTAGGCTCTTTCCAGGTTTTAGCTATTGTGGAGAGTGCTGCTATGAACAATGGGGTACATGTGCCCCATGCATCAGCACTCCTGTGTCCCTTGGGTAAATTCCTAGCAGTGCTATTGCTGGGTCCTAGGGGAGTTCTAGTGTTAATTTTTTGAGGAACCTCCACAGTTTTCCAGAGGGGATGCACCAGTTTACATTCCCACCGTCAGTGTAGGAGGTGCCCGTTTCTCCACATCCTCGCCAGCATCTAGAGTTCTCTGATTGGCTCATTTTAGCCACTCTGACTGGCGTGAGGTGGTATCTCAGTGTGGTTTTGATTTGTATTTCCCTGATGAGGAGCGATGCTGAGCATCGTTTCATGTGTCTGTTGGCCATCTGGATGTCCTCTTTGGAGAAGTGTCTGTTCATATCTTCTGCCCATTTCTTCACTGGGTTGTTTGTTTTTCGGGCGTGTAGTTTGGTGAGTTCCTTGTAGATTCTGGATATCAACCCTTTATCTGATATGTCATTTGCAACTATCTTTCCCATTCCGTTGGTTGCCTATTAATTTTCTGGGTTGTTTCCTTGGCTGTGCAGAAGCTTTTAATCTTGATGAGGTCCCAACAGTTTATTTTTGCTCTTGATTCCCTTGCTTTTGGGGATGTGTCAAGTAAGAAGTTGCTGCGGTGGAGGTCAAGGAGGTTGTTTCCTGCTTTCTCCTCTAGGGTGTTGATAGTTTCCTGTCTCACGTTCAGGTCCTTTATCCATTTTGAGTTTATTTTTGTGCATGGTGTGAGAAAATGATCTAGTTTCATTCTTCTGCATGTTGCTGTCCAGTTCTCCCAACACCATCTGTTAAAAAGGCTGTCTTTTTTCCATTGGATATTCTTTCCTGCTTTGTCAAAGATCAGTTGGCTGTATACTTTTGGGTCCACTTCTGAGTTCTCAATTCTGTTCCATTGGTCTATGTGTCTGTTTTTGTGCCAATACCATACTGTCTTGATGATGACAGCTTTGTAGTAGAGGCTAAAGTCTGGGATGGTGATACCTCCCATTTTGGTTTTATTTTTCAGGATTACTTTGGCTATTGGGGTCTTTTGTGGTTCCATACAAATTTTTGGATAGTTTGTTCTAGTTTTGAGAAGTATGCTGGTGCAATTTTGATTGGAATTCCATTGAATGTGTAGAGTGCCTTAGGTAGTAATGACATCTTAACTATATTTATTCTTCCTATCCATGAGCATGGAATGTTTTTCCATTTCTTTGTGTCTTCTTCAATTTCCTTCATAAGTTTTCTATAGTTTTCATCATACAGATCTCTTGTATCCTTGGCTAGGTTTATTCCGAGGTATTTTATGGTTTATTGTGCAATTGTGAATGGGATCAGTTTCTTGATTTCTCTTTCTGTTGCTTCATTGTTGGTGTATAAAAATGCAACCGATTTCTGTACGTTCATTTTGTACCCTGCAACTTGGCTGAATTCTTGAATCAGTTCTAGTAGGCTTCTGGTGGAGTCTGTCGGGTTTTCTATGCAGAGTATCATGTCATCTGCGAAGAGTGACAGTTTGACTTCCTCTTTGCCAGTTCTGATGCCTTTGATTTCCTTTTGGTGTCTGATGGCTGATGCTAGGACTTCCAGCACTATGTTAAACAGCAGTGGTGAGAGTGGGCATCCCTGTCGTGTTCCTGATCTCAGGGGGAAAGCTCTGAGTTTTTCCCCGTTGAGGATGATGTTAGCTGAAGGCTTCTCATAGATGGCTTTGATGATGTTTAAGTAGGTTCCTTCTATCCCAACTTTCTCGAGAGTCTTTATTAAGAAGGATGCTGTATTTTGTCAAATGCTTTTTCTGCATCTATTGACAGGATCATATGGTTTTTATCTTTTCTTTTATTGATATGATGTATCACATTAATTGATTTGCGAATATTGAACGAGCCCTGTAACCCAGGAATGAATCCCACTTGATCTTGGTGGATGATTCTTTTTCTATGCTGCTGGATTCGATTTGCAAGGATCTTGTTGAGAATTTTTGCATCCGTATTCATCAAGGATATTGGCCTGTAGTTCTCTTTTTTTGCTGGATCTCTGTCTGGCTTGGGAATCAGAGTGATGCTGGCTTCATAAAATGAGTCCAGGAGTTTTCCTTCGATTTCTATTTTTTGGAATAGCTTGAGAAGAATTGGGATTAATTCTGTTTTAAATGTCTGGTAGAATTCCCCAGGAAGCCATCAGGTCCAGGGCTCTTATTTGTTGGGAGATTTTTGATCACTGATTCAATTTCTTCACTCGTTATGGGTCTGTTCAGGTTTTCTATTTCTACGTAATATTTTTTAATAGAATTTATTGTCGAGTTGGCTAACATACAGTGTGTAAAATGTCTTCTTGGTTTCGGGGGTAGATTCCCGTGGTTCAGCGCTTCCATACAGCACCCAGTGCTCATCCCAACAGGGGCCCTCCTCAGTGCCCCTCCCCCACTCCCCTCCCCTCCCATCAACCCCCAGTTTGTTCTCTGTATTTAAGTCTCTCTTATGGTTTGCCTCCCTTTCTGTTTGTAACTGGTCTTCTCTTAAGTCTGTTAAATTCCACATATGAGGGAAAACATGTGATATCTGTCTCTCTGACTTACTTCACTCAGCGTACTACCTTCTGGTTCTTTCCACGTTGCTGCAAACGGCAGGCTTTTGTTCTTCTTCAGTTGCCGAGCAGTGTTCCCCTGTGTGTATAGACCACAGCCTCTTTCTCCATTCATCCAGCTGAAGTGGCTTGACAGGCCCGCCTCCATCTCACGTCCCTAAGGAGAGGACATTGAAGTCGGGGGCTCCACCCGTGTACCTCGGTCACCTGTGCCTCGGGCGGCACTGGTCCCAGTTCTCGGCTGGTGGCCTCTTGTTCCGGTGGCCAGAGTGTGGCGTCTAGGGTGACGCACAAGGGGAAAGCACGTTCTTGCTGAGTCTGGAAAGGAGGAGGTACAGTCCAGCCCCGTAATGTCACCGCAGGTGTGTGAGGACTGGACACAAAGACCGGCACGTTTGTTAAAACAAGACGAAGTCCTTCCAGTCACACCACAGGAAGGGACGGAGGGAACAGGCGCCCGGGCACGTGGCTCAGGATGCCATGTCCCGTGGCTCTTGTCTGGGGCTGAGGCCGTGGCTGCATTTCTTTAAGTTTTATAAATGTGTATTTATATTTGAGAGACAGAGAGAGACAGATGATGAGCAGGGCAGGGGCAGAGGGAGAAGGAGACACCGAATCTGAAGCAGCTCCAGGCTCCAGTCAGCACAGGGCCCGACGCGGGGATCGAACTCACAGACTGTGAGATCATGACCTGAGCTGAGGTCGGACGCTGAACCGGAAGCCCCCCTGCCCCCCCCATTGCTGCATCTCTAAGGCGTCACTGTGTTCATGTCATCGTGTAGAAACCCAGGTGCTGTATGTAGGTCCTCCCGCCGGGTCCCCACGATGAGCCCAGGCTGCGGTCCCCACGGGTCCCCACGTGATTCCTCCACCGAGACCCAGAAGAACTAGGTGTTAGGCCCTGTGGTGGGGGGAATGGCGGCCACCAATGTCACGTCCACCCCATAATCACTGGGAGCTGTGAATGTGGCCTCATTTGGAGGGAGGTGTTTGCAGATGCCACGGATTTAAGGGTCTTGATATGAGGAGGTCGTTCTGGATTATCTGGACGGCCTCTGAACCCAGTGACAAGTGCACTCTCACGGGAGGAGAGCCACACACACGGAGGCGAAGGCCTGGCGGCAGTGGCAGCCATGCTTGGCAAGCCCCGGAGGACCCGGAGCCACCACAGGCCGGAGGCAGGAAGGCCCTCCGGAACCTCGGGAGGGAGCGTGCCCCTGTGGTGCCTGGACGTGGCCTCCAGAGCCGTGTGCCCATCGTCCTCTGAAGCTGCCCCGTGTGTGCGCGGGGCTCTGTGGCGACAGCTCGGCTGACGGGAGCCCCTTCCGGGTTGTTTTCTGGGTGTCACGGTCTCTGCAGTGAGGACAGAGCATGAGGGAGCCCTCCCCCTCAGCTCTGGACCCCTGACCCTCCGGGGCCTCTGGTGGAGGCCGAGCGGGGGGCGCCCAAGTCCTGGGTGTCCCCAGCAGGCTGCCCAGGGGCCTGGCTGGCACTCACAGAGCCAGTCGTTTCTCTGAGGGCCTCTCCGGGGCGCCCCTGGGTGTGCATTGTGCGCCAGGCGCCAGACAGGCCGGCTCTTCTCTCGGGCGCTCAGACGGGAGCCCCCGGGTGCTCAGGCCCCTGCTGCAGCCAGTGGCTCTCCGGACCCTGAATCCCTGGCCCGGCCCCACGTCTGGCTCGTGGCTGCCGCTGAGTAAATGTTTGTGGAACACTAGCCTTTCAGTCTGTTGTGTGACCCCACTGAAGAAAGAGCCTGTGCGCGCCCACGACGCCTTATGTGTACAACTAGGGCCAAAAGTCCATAAAGTGGGGTCAAAACTGGGGCCAAGGTTTTAAGTTTTCAACACACGTACAGGTAGCTTAAAAAATCATCATTCACGTGATGTTCAGTGTCCTGTGAAGCCCCTGGTTGTTTTGTCTAATGACCAGCTGAATCCGCGGTTTCCACTTGGGCTTCCAGCCCGGTCAGGACATAGCACCTGTGGGTCACTGCCCCCGGACTGCCTTCTCACCACACGGTCCTCTCATTCTGGGCCCCCGCTCTCAGCCAAGGGAGCACTCCAGACAGAAGCCATGTCATCTTCTCGCTTCCAACAAGCAAGGAACAAAGGAAATGAAAATATTAGGTAACTACCGAACCTGGGAGGAACATTCCATGAATCCCCAAATAAAAGTTCAGGAGACCAACATCCAACTGCAAAGAAGCTTGGATTAAAGTAATAAATGGTTCACCTTCCTCAGGGTTTCAGCGTTGAGGTGTCTATCTCTGAATCACCCTGGTTTAACTCCCGAGGCCTTGATGGGCCCAGATGACCTGTGTCATGTCAGCGCTGAAGCCGGGACCTCCGTGGGGTCACCCCAGATGGAGAGACTGGGCAAGACACTGGTGAGTGTCCGGGGTCCAGCCGTGTTCACTGGCTGGCTCGGCGGAGGGGGGGTCCAGCAGAGCCCACGTCTCTTCGGTCACCAGCCTGTCTGCTCTGTCCCCAGCCCGCCCGCTCTCCCTACAGTAGGAAACATGGCCAGACGGTGGGAAATGTCATCAAGCAGGACCTGAACGTCCCTGTGCTCCGTAACTACATCTCTAAAGTCAACTGTATGGATATAATATCACTGTGCCCCCGAGCTGACCTTTCAAAGGTGTGGCTCTGGGCTATTAAGGTCCCTAATTTGTTCCCTTGTCCCCTCCCTCCGCCATCACTCAGCAGGTGTAGACAGACATGCAACAAAGGACACCTGGACACCTGTCCTGAAAAGTAAGGTAGAAGCCTCACTGAATGGCTTCTGTGAATTTGCCGTCAAAATCTACCCCCCAACAGGCACCGCAGTGAGTGCAGGAGACAAAAGCCACCCGCTCGTTTGAGAACAAACCCAGGGCAGAAGGAACTAAAGCAACTTTGCAAAATGGGAACAAAGAAGTAATGGGGCGGGAGCTCGAGGGAAGTTCCGGCATTTACGGTTTAGACAGCGACGCCAGCAAGATCTGTGAAGAACGGCAGAGTAGGAATTAGACTTCGAGGTGTATCACCTGCATTTGAAATGAGTGACGAGAAAAAGGTGGCTTCTGGAAACCAAGGTGCTGGTCGCTGGCCCACCCCGAAGAGCTACCCGCGTGGGGTTTCCGCCCACAGGGACTTGCTGAGCACCTACCGCGAGGCACGCACAGGACACGCTGCAGGGACGGACGGGGACGCTGGGCATGCACATCTGCCTGGCGCCCTCCGCCCGCCGCGTCCTGGAGCTGCCCCTGCTGTGGGCCCACGCAGAGCACCCCCAGCTGGGCCCAGGTCACCAGGCCGCTGGCCCCGTGCTGGACTCACAGCCTCCAGGGTTCAGGGCATTCAGTGTGTCCCAGGTCACCTGCTCCACAGGCTGGGTCCAGGGCACCTCGGAGTTGGCCTGTCACCGCAGGGGGCCTCTGTCTCCGGCACCCGTCACGCTTCTGCCTGCCCCTCCCAAGACTGAAAGAGTCACCAGCAGGAACAAAAAAACCCAGCCAAGGGGGGCGCCTGACACGCCCACGTCAGGGCCCGCAGCTTCCACGCCAGGAGTCTCACCGTCGCCAGCCCTGGGAGACTCACCCGCCAGGCGTCAGGTGGGCTCCCTGTCACAGGCCCGGATGAGACACGGACTCCGTCCTCAGGAGCAGCCCTAGCAGACAGATGCGCCAGCAGCGCTCACCCGGGGACGCCGAGATGAACGGCCGAGCCTGCTCCTGAAGCACCATGAGGCCTCACCACTAATTAGAAACCATTGAAATGCGCTTTAATTGAGAGATAATTAAATAAAATACAGCACACGCATGCTCTGGGATCCTAAGCAACCGTTTTTAAAACAGGGTATTCATGCGCTGACATGAAAACATAGGCAAAGCGACATTAAAGGAACCTGAGTGGCAGTGTGTCAAGGGGATGGGGTCACGTGTGCAAACATACGCACAGCTGCACACGCCCACGTATGTCTGAGAGTGCACACATCTACCTGTGGTGCACACGGCCACATATGCTAGTGCTCGGAAAGGAACAGAAAGACTGAGCATATGAATCACCTCACGGTTGCTTCCGGGAGTAGAACAGATACAGGACAGAGTGAGGTATGAGACGGGTGTGTCAAGGGAGATTTTAATTTTATTTGAAATTTTTAATGACAAGAATATATATGTATTACTTCTGTCATGAAAAAGTAAAAATCCATTAACATCCGTAATAGTAATAAAGTGTGGAGGGTCTTCTGGGCAAAGGGGGGAAGCGAGAGCTGGGAGCACACATCACAAGCTCCCGTAAGGACAAGGACACTGGAAAATCACGGCTTCCGAGCGAGGCTGAGGCTCAGCCCGAAAGGGAATGGGAGCCACAGAAACCGCTCAGGAGCCTCTCCAGCCCGCACGGCACGAAGGAGGTGGGGACGCCCTGGCGACCATCAACCCGTGAGAGTAACGCGGCCAGTTAGTGACGTAGAAAGGTCACCCGCAGCAGAATGGAAGACACGTCAAAACAGAACCAGACCAAAGGCAGGAAGGTCTTTTAGGAAACTGTGACAAGAGCCCAGTCTGTTGATGATGTCGGAAACACCAAAGTAAAAGAGTTCTTAATGGGGAGGGTGACCCTACCATCCATGGTCCAATCTGTAGAAAATGAAACGTGGTCTCCAGAGACGCACTGACCCTGTCCTGACACTTGACCCCTCATGGGACGGGAGGAGGAGATGCACCGGAAGGACGTCTGCGAAGCCACACGCTGCTGACCCCTCCGTGAGGGCAGGGCGGGGCCGCTTACCATCGTGTCCTGGGGCCACCCACTGCCGTGGCATCATGGGTCCTCCACAAATGAGCACGGCACAAACGGATGTTGAACAAGACGGGAGTGAAGAAGGAGCTGAAGGAGGCAGAGCTGGCCATGGGGGTCCGGCCACTTCGTGCCTGATGGGCCACACCCCTCACGGGGACCCCGGGCACATGGGGAGTAGCAGCTGCGTCTGCGGGTTGTGCCGAGGAGATGAGTCAAATGAATATTTGGGTCTGTAACTCATGGCTGAGATTTGGATCAGATACAGATTCGAGGTCCCACGGGAAAGAACAAAGGTGTCCGGGAGCTTTCCTAGGAAGGACGACTACACACCCGGGGGGTGAGCGGCAGACCCGAGCCCACGGGGGGGTGGGGGGGCGAGCAGGTGCAGAAGACAGAGGCAGAGTGAACAGAAAAACAGAGGCGCTTGCAGAGGGGCGAAGTCAGTGAAGGTGGGTGCCGGGGTGAGGCATTCACAGGAGAATGCAGGGGAACGCAGTGAAGCTTGTTGGGTCTGAAGGCTCAAACTGGGTGTAGATCTAGGACTTGTTTTCATGAAGTGTGTTTTTCCAATCAACTAAGTCCCAGTCTCCCCCGTGCTTACTCACAATTCATAAATTGGACACAGCCCCATACCTAATGAATCAAAAGATTTCTAAGCAAGGCCTATGCGTTTGAAGATGCTTTCCAAGGGAAAGTGAAGTTTTAGAATTCTAGGATAACATATGGGCTTTCCCCTGGATTTTGAGCACAAGGAATGAAGGATGGGCTGGACGGGGAGACAGTTCTGGGCTTGGCCTGTGGGTTGGAAGGTGGAGGCGATGAGAGTTAACACACAATGAACCCAGAGCAAGGCCAGACCCAATATTTCACGGAGAGCACGCTCTCTCTTCTAATGGAAAAACTTCATTAGCGCAGACTTTTCCAGGCAGCGAGGAGCATAGACCGCAGCTGCTCAGCCCTCTCCAGCCCGAGTGGGGACCTTTCACCCGCGAAGGCTGGCGTGCGATGTGCTGAGGAGATGGCTCTCTTTACCCTGAAGTCAGGAGGGGCCCGAGGATAGCTTGGTGGGGGAGTGAAATGGAGGCAAGCCTGTGGCGAATGACTGTGCGCCCCGGAATAAAAGAATGGGGGACGCAAATGACACCCTGAAACCCGAGGCCTTGGGATCATGCAGACTGACAGCGGAAGGGCCGGGACTGGAGAGGGCGGGCCTGGATCTGAGGGACTTCCCTGGGACAGGTGTGACAGGTCCAGGAGACGGATGTGGGCAGCCGTGTAAAGGAGGGATGGTCAGTGCCCAGGAGAATGGCAGTGGGGCACAGCAGGGGACACGCTCAGAGGTGGACAGACCGGTGGGTGGGGAAGCGCAGGGCGTCCCCTGTTACTTCTGTAAGGCGGATTTGCATTTCGGGTGGGACACAGTAAGGTGTGAAGAGGTGGTTTCTCCCAGATGGTCGGCCTGACGATAAAAGACAACAGGTCGTTCAGGATGCAGGACCCAAGTTTCAGAGAGCCACCAAACCCAACACCGGCACTCAAGGCATGTGGTGGCCACACGCTGCACCAGCACGAGGCAGACACTCCCGTCTCTGTGCTGTGGCAGAGCTCTCCTCATGCGGACAGGTAGGTGCGCACAGACACAGCGCTCCACTGACCCACGCCACGGGCCAGACACTCCCCGGCTGCTGCGGGAGCCGTGGCCGAAGGACTGTCCCTCCTTTCTCTGAACACACAGAGCCAGGTGAACCAGAGGAAGCAGACAGAGCTCACTCCCGAGTGAGGGCGCCAAGCGGCACTGATACACCATCCCGGCTGATGCGAAGCCTATTATACAGCAGGTGAGGATCAAGGGTATGCTTGGTGTATGTCACACGTTACCGAGCGAGCCAGACAGCCAGACATCCACCTAGAAGCGCCATGTCCCGCTGTGACTGAGAACTAGTCCTTCTTCACCGTCAGGCAGGAGTCTCCTGCTACAGCGTGGGCTTGGCTTTCCACCGTAAAACCACTGTATTTGCCTCCCCTCGTGATGAAACGCTTAGCTCGGCCTCTGTGTTCTGGCCTGAGTGTGTCGATGTCAAAGGATGGCTTGTGAGTAGATTATTTTCATCTGCATTAACAATAATCACAGCAACTGCAGTTATCTGACAGAGTTCTCTCCTCCCATTGGTGCCGCTAGAGATTTCTGTTTAATTTAACATTTTATACATCATAAAACGTCACGCAAACACTCAGCCACTCTGTCAAAAGGGCCTCTAGATTCTGGGCACGGCCAGAAGAGCCACTGAATCGGAGCCACAGGATGAGTTAATAGGCCACGTTTCACAAACAGCTGGAGGTTTATGCGGCATCAGATCCTTTGAAGGTATTGGATCAGAACCCTTACAGTCAATGTTCATCTACGATTCTTCAGATTCACAGTTAAACACGAGACTCTACTCAGGTGAAGCACAAGACGGCAGAGGAGGGAAGCGGAGCTTTCTGCCTGGTGGACAAGGAGACAGGGTGCCGGGCGCCCGCACGCTGGCCTCCTCTTCCTGCCGGGGGTGCTCCTGAACACAGTCCCCGGGAAGAGCAGGGCAGCGGGGGCCTGGCACGTCCTGGTGCACCAGGGTGCTCTGGGGGTGCCCGGGGGCCCGGAGATGTGGGGGCCCTCCTGGCCCCCCCACCAGGTCTGCAGCAGGTGCGCACAGTCCCCTCTCCTGTGGGATCTAGTCCTGTAGCTATGACACTCCGGGGCGGGGGGCGCACCTGCTCTGTCCCGCGCCCCCTCAGACACCTGTGACCTGCCCTCATGGCCCAGAGACGAAGCCCACACTCTCTGCTCCTGACCGCTGTCCACTCTGCTGCGGGCTGGGAGCGCGTGGGCCTTCCCAGCATGCATCGGGGCCCCAGTGCCAATGCCAGTGCAGGGACGCCCTTTGCTCTCATTCCTGACCTCTCCCTGACCTCTCCCCGTCCACGTCACCTTTCAAAGTCTGGTTGCAGGGACAGGCCATCGTGCCCCCTCCTCGGGTGATAGACTGAACAGCCTCTTTCTTTGATCCCTAAACTCGGGGCCCCTCGCCTCTGGTCGGGCATGTGGGCCAGAGCCACCCAGCTGTGTGGACACTGTGAGGACACTGCAGTCCGGCACTGCGGTGGGCTGCGCTGAGCCCGCCCCAAGACGCACACACTGAGTCCTAACGCTGGTGGTCTCAGAATGGGACCCGATGTGGAAACGGGGTCGCTGCGGGTGTAATTATTCAGATGAGGCCGAACTGGCTTATGTGGGCCTTGATCTGATCTAACTGTGTCCTTGTGAAAGAAAACGGGGGGGAGGTTGGACACAGACACCCTCACAGGGAGAAGGTGGTGTGAAGATGCAGGCAGAGGCGGGGGTGGTGCATCCATGTCAGGGACTCCCCGGAAGCCTGGAAGGTGGGGGGGCCTGCGGCTGATCCCCCTCGGCCTCCGCAGGACCCCGCCCCGCCCCCTGCAAACCCCTCCACTGTGGGCCTGTAACCCCCAGACCGGGGGATAAGAGGTGTCTGTCCTTTACCGTAGGCGGCACTGTCAACCTGGCAGCTGTGAAGTCACAGGGCAGCGGGGACAGTGGCCCTGGGACCGGAGATGGAAGCAGTAAACCTTCGGGGGCCTCCCCGAGGCGGAGGCTGCTGGGAAACACGGCGCTTGCAGCCCCCACACCGTTCGCACCTGCCGCTGCCCGGGTGAGGTCACAGCCGGGGATGGGGAGCGAGGGGCAAGGCCGGCCGGCGCCCTGCAGCGCCCCCCCTGCACCGCAGAGTCTAAGCAGAGGGGAGGCCTGCGGGCCGGCTTCCTGCAGCAGAGGCAGTGGAGGCGGAAGGCAGACGGGAGCTGGTGCTGCCGTCTTCACGCAGACCCGCGCCTTCGGTCCGAGGCCGGTGCTCGAACCCATTTCCCCCGACTGTCTAACTTGCCTCAGACGCTTCTTTTAGATTTTTATTTAGCGACTATCTGCTTTGCCTTTGCTGTGCTCCCTGCACGAGAACTTGTTTGCTCGGCCGAGCAGTTGTCCGCAAATGTTTGTTAAGGGGACACAGGGGGGAATGGAGAGGGCAGAAGGAAGGGAAGGAGGGCAGGAGGGGGTCAGGGCTCCTGCGGCTGATGCCAGGGCTCGCCCCCCCTGCCCCACGGGGTGGTCCAGGGAGCCGGCGGCAGGGCCTCCTGCGGGGTTTGGAGGGGCACGGCGGGAAGGAGGGGCCCCTCCGGGACCGCAAGGCCGGCTGCCCGGGGCCCGGCATGCAGGCTGCTGAGCTGTGTGACGGGATTCTAATTCTGGATTTATTACACACTCGCTAAGTGACCTCAGACAAACCACTTAACTCAACCCTAGAGATAATGTCACACGGCCTTCGGCTTGTAAAATGATCACTGATGCTCTCTGGCCACCTCGCCGCCATAGTGATAATGCGCTTGCTGGCAGCGAGGCCCGGCCGCCGGGGGGAGACGGGGTCCGACTCCCAGCCTCCGTTTTCACGGCCGCTCCTTCTTTTACGGACACGAAACCGCAGCCGTGGGGCGCGGGTGGATGGCGGCGTGGCCCTCGCGGGTGCGGATTTCCTCTTTTCTGAGACCCGGGAAACAGGTGTTCACTGACACCTTTCACATGTTCCTGCCCCCAAGGGGGTGGGGCTCTGGTGCGTGGAGCAGGGAGCACCTGCCGGGTCCTCCCCTCCCCGGGGCTTGATGCCTGCCTGGACGCGAAGCGGAGAAGCAGGAGAAACCGCGTGGGGCGGGGGCCAGAAGCCGTGCTCTCAGCAGTGTGGACTGCAGCTCCCGCTCGCCTCCTGACTGCACAGTTCACAAACCACGCACACCGAAAGGCCTTTCAGAGTTGAGTGACCCGCCTCAGGGTGGCCAGATCTCAGCTGGGATAATAACCAACCCTAAACGAATATTCCTTACGGAACATGGTACCCTACTCAACCCTTTGTATTTTTGGGGTGGTTTGAATGAGGGTGCCCCCATTTTCTATTACACTGAAGAGGGGGATAGCTATGGCTTCATACAAGATCTTTGTCTCCAAACTGAAGGCTGTACTGCAGCATCAGAAATGAACGGAGCTTCAGCGAGTGAATCCTTATTCCGTTTGGGTTGAAGGGGGGGAAGGGGGCCACAGATGGTGTTACCGGCTGAGTTGCGCCCCCTAAAATGCATGTGTTGAGGGTCTCGCCCTCGATACATCGAAGTGTGATCGTATTCAGACATAGGACCTTGAAAGATGTGATTTGGTTAAAATGAGGCTGGTAGGGTGGCCTCGGTCTTGTCTGACTGGCCCCCTTAACATGGAGGAAGTTTGGACACAGAGACACCAGCGGTATAGACACGGAGGAGAGGCCTCGGGGGAACCCAACCTGTGGACGCCTCTGTCCTGGACTCCCAGCGTCCCTGTGACATGGTCACTTGCCCTCGTTGAAAGCGTCCAGCCTGTGGTGTTCGGGCAGGACAGCTGACACAGATGAGCAGGGCCCTCACGGCCTTTGCTGAGCACGGCTCTGCCATCGGCTGCATCTGAGAGAAAAGGATCTCAGGCAAAGGGGTGTTAAACCTTCCTTCCTTCAAAGAAGTGAAGCCTCCACCTCCCCCCATGCCTCACGCCCCATTCAGAGCATGGGGCTCCTCTTTCCTGGGAGCTTTGGGTCAGTGCACTGATGGTCCCATATTAAAATGTAAATATTCTCCATGCAAAGATTGAGTTCACCTATCACTGCCAGTTAACAAGCACCCTAGGTCCAATTAGGAGCTATGATTAGCCTGCCAATCACTCGGCTCCCTCCCGGGAGACTGGACCACGGGCCATGTGGGTTTTCACTGTGGGCAGGTGGAGGGAAGATGGGTCAGGCAGCTTTCATCAGCATGAAGTCATCAGGAGGGGCTCTGAATGCAGGGCAAGGGAGGGAAGGGCGGCGACAGGCATTCAGAAGTTGGAGGAAAGACGCTTCCTGGCCCTGGGGTTTTGCCCAGATCGGCCCCCTTCTTGGTCTCGGGGTGCCATGTTCTTTGGGTCAAAGTGTCTTCTGGAAGTGTGTCTGGGAGAAGAGCCACCATGCCGTCTCACCTTCCACATCGGCACACGCTTGAAGACGGTACCACATTGGGTGCCAGAGGCCCGAGTTCTAGTTTTCCTTGCACAGGAGAGGAGGGGTGGAGCAGCGACAGCCCTGGCCAAGAGCCCTCAGCCCTGGCACAGCTCTGGGGATGGCCAGTGAGGTGGAAGGGG
Source organism: Proteles cristata cristata (assembly GCA_017311185.1). Classification (NCBI taxonomy): domain Eukaryota; kingdom Metazoa; phylum Chordata; class Mammalia; order Carnivora; family Hyaenidae; genus Proteles; species Proteles cristata. Next base: position 801,614 of record JAESUZ010001109.1, on the reverse strand, counting down.
AGGTCTGAGCGAGAGCAGATCAGGACCCTCTGTCTATGGATGTTTTCAGTTTCCCCACTTAGACCATTTCGTACCCTGGATTTTGTTCTTCTACCAGAATGGCCCTGGAAAATGCTAGTGGATCCCAAGAGTCTTCACAACCTCTGAGAAATCTTCTCTTGAACTCCCCGGGGCCCCCTGTTGGGCATTTTGTTCCGCTGATGTCGCTTAAGGGGACAGACGGAACCTCCCAACAAGTGACTTCTGGTGCCCACATGTTTCCAAACCCTGAACGCACAACACTTTCTGCCTGGGGTGTCCTGTTGTGTGGGTGGATATTTGTCAACTGATACTTTTAAAAGGTGTTTCTGGTAGGTAGGTTTAATCTTTTATAATAGAAGTGATGGAGGGCTGATAGGAAGTCATGGGAGGTACATTACGATCTGGTCTAAATTTCAAACAGTTCTTGAAGAGTCAAACATAAATATGCCATTTAGTGTTTTCACCTTTTTCCATCCCACACATATCATTCCCTTTGAGGGTTTTACTAGCAAATCATCTTTGGATTTGCTCAGATCTAAGAAAGGTATTATCATTCCTCAGCTATTATCTCATGTCCTTTCTGGTTCTTACTGTCAGTTGTTATTTGGAATATGTGAAGTAAATTCATAAATAAGTTTAAAAGATGTATTCATGTAGATCTGATTCTCTGGAAGACAGGTGTTACCTGTAGCCATAATTGAATGTTTATAATTGTTTTCTAAGATTTTTCAATGCCTATTTACTTTGGAGAGACAGAGAGAGGCAAGGTGTGAGCGGCGGAGGGTCAGAGAGAGGGTGACATGGAATCTGAAGCAGCTCCAGGCTCTAAGCTGTCAGCTGAGAGCCTGACAAGGGGCTCAAACTCTCCAACTGTGAGATTATGACCTGAGCCGGAATCAGACGCTTAACCGGCTGAGCCCCCCAGGCGCCCCAAATTTATATTACAATTTAACCACTGTCGGTTGTTAGGACATCCAAGTGTAAGATGCAAAGTTGTAAAACATCAGGGATTCTGGAGAAAAAAAAAAACCCAAGAAATTAACAATTCTTATCAACACGTTGTGCTTTTCTTAAAAGCTCATTCCTACGTAGCTGGACACTATATTAATAACATTTAATATTTATGTGATAACAGTGCCCAAACCTGCAATTAAAGTAAATTATTTGATTACTGAAATATTAATGACAACGGCAGTGGAATTCAATCCAGCAGATTTCAGGTGTTCTTATTTCCTGGTCTCTCTTCAGTGAGAGAGGGAAATATTTCCTGCTTCCTCCCTCAGCCTATCCTTCCGTTCAACTGCTGAAATTCCATCATGCAGGGCCAGACGATTCTGTCCATCACACAGGACAGAGGAGGAGAAGAAGCAGGCTGCTTCTGTACCCACTTAACCATAGAAAACAGAGAAATCCTCTTAGACTTCCAGCAGGTCACCCTCCTCCCTTGGCCATGATTACGAACTTGGCATTAGCTGCTCCCATTGTTAGCATTATCGAGAGACAAGTCAACTTCCGCGCCTCCCAGAAAGGCTGGCATGGCTTGGAGTTATTGGCTCTTGCTTTTGGAAACCAAGAGGCAAGGAAATTCTTCCACAGTTTAGGAATGAAGGGTTAAGGTCAAAGTCTGGGCCTTGGTAGCTTCCATTCCCATAAGGTTTGACGAGCCCAGAAAGTCTTCCTGTGCCAGCAAGGATGCCTCAGGGACACAGAGCAGCTGGGCGAGAATTTTCCTGAAGGATGTGCCACTTCATTGCAAATACTAATCATAAAATGAGTCCTCTAATAGACAGCTGTCATCTTACACTAGAAAAAAGGAAACTGTCACTGAAAGCAAAATGCAGGAAGTTTAAAAATAGGCTTAGGTGGCAAACTAGAGGATGCTAATTTCCAAAAGGAGGTGAGCACAGAACAGAATCTCGGCGTGCCCTCTCTGCACCCTTACACTCAGAGTTTTCGCGAACACCACCGGTTACCAGTTACCTACTCAAGGAGTTAAAATATAAACCTTAACACATGACTGCTTTTAAACTGTATTGTCCTTATAACAGAAGTTCTTATCAGAGGTCTGCACTGCACTTGGCAAACAAGACGTTCTACCTTTTAAACAAATAATTCATTAGGTAATTAAATTCAAGTGAGATTACTCTAATTAAATACACACTGCTGTTGAATCATAATTTCTATGTGGTCTAGTTAAAGATGAACAATCTCTTATTCCTGACAAAAAAGAAAGCTTTAAAAGAATTCCCCGGTGGCTGGAGGGATAGATTTACAGGCACTCCACAGAGGTCATTTCAAGAAGGAAGAGACAGCCAGCACAAGGGCGGGGGCGGGGAGGCGGGTCTCAGGCCTGGAGATGCCGGAAATTCGGGCTGTGCGCCCCGGGTCCTGTTAGAAGCCTCCGCGGAAACTGCAGGTGCCACAGCGATCTCCCCAGGGAGCCAGCGCTCAGCCGCGCCCACTAGGCCGGAGCAGACCGGGCACAGGAGGCCAGCACGGGCCCAGGACCGCAGGACCCGAGCAAGATGGAAAGTCACTCTGTCCCCGAGCCGTGCTCCGCCAGGCTCCCTCTAATGCAATTAGGAGCGGAGGCGAGCGGGAAGGCGCTCAGGGGGCGCAGAAGTCCCCGCCGGCTTTGACGCGGGCCTCCTGGCTGCCGAGAGCGACGCGGGCTGTGTGGTGGCCCCGCTTCCATTTGTCAGACACGACTCTCCGAGCGCCCGAGCGGGCAGCTACACCTGTAGCGGAGATTTACATCGCCTCGCTCCGGGATGGCGCTGATTTGGGACGGGCGAAATACAAACACAAACTAATTAAAAACTGCATAATGGAGCCCTACAGGAACACGGTAGAAAAACAAATAAATACAAGTGCAGCTGGCGCGGCGATGGTACCTCTGCCCCCGAGCGACCGTCTGGTGACATCAAATTATAAACCCTGAAAACCCTCACACCGCGGCTGTTGATCACGTTGGAGGCATAATGGAAATGATTTGGTTAATTAAGGGGAGGTTTATACAATATTTACGTGTGTGCACACACATGTAATTCGCCTCCTCCGACACTCGGGGAGGAGACACGCACTCCAGGCCAGGGGACTGCGGCCCGTTTCCTCCTCCGGCCGGTTCGGGCTCCGCCGCCCGGGTCCGGGGAGCCGCGCCCCAGCTGCGTCCCAGCACGCGCTCTGCGCGGCCCGCGGGTGGGCCCTGCCCTGAGCGTCACACCCGCCCGGGTCCGGGGTGTTGGCGGCGTCTCCTTCCCCGGGTTTCCGGGGAGTCTCTGGGAGTCGCCTCCCGCCGGCCCGCTCTGGTGCCACCGCGGCGCGTCCGCAGAGAGGTCGGCGGGCCCGCGCTTCCAGGGCGCTCGCGGGGTGGGGGTGCCGCTCCTGACCCCGCGCGGCCCGGCCGTGACCCGCCGAGAGCGCAGGCCGGGCAGCCCGCCCGCCCCACGCCCCGCCCGGCGCCCCAGGGCACCGGTGGCAGCCGCGCGCTCCGGGGCGCTTCTCGGCCGGCCGCCGGGGACTCCTGCCGGCCGCCTCGCCGTCGCCGAACGGGGTGGCTCCCTGCGTCCTGCCGAGAAAGGTGCAAAGCCTAATGAGGATTTAACAAGACTCATAAATCAGGAGGCGCGCGTGCGGGCGGAGGGCGGAGGGCGGGCCCGCCCTGGGCGCGGCCGGGTCAGGCCTCCAAGCGCCAACCCCGAGCTGCCGCCCCGCCATCCGCACTGGAAGGAACGCACTGGAAGGAATGGCCATCTTGAACCGCAGACGCCGAGCCCGCGGCGCCCCCCGCTGCATCCCCGACACCGGGCTCTGGTCGCCCCAGGCCTGGGCGCTAGAGGCAGGTCCCCGTGAGGGCTCCCGAATGAGTCCGGTTGCTCAACAGTTTCCTCCTCTTCTTCAGCGACCTGGGTCCGTGGAACCTCGAAATCATTTCGGAATGATTATTTCGGAAGAAATAAATTTTTTTCGGAAGAAACACAATGGAGACGCTGTTTGGTTTGTTCAGTCTTATCCTCGCGTAAATCTGAAGGGGTTGGGGAGTGGCTGGCTGAACCTAGCCTTTACCCTCTGGCGGGAGGAAAGATAAAAGAGCAGCGCTTTTGGACCAGTGAGAACAATTCCCTCCTATTTAGAAAACTACCCCCACCAACCTAATGACACAAGCACGAACTTTCCATCAGGCCTTGAAACCCATTTAAAAGTCAAGTTGTCCAAAATCATATTTTCACCGACTCCCCCTCCTCCCTCCCCCAGCACACGCCTGGGACTCAGGACCTTTCTGTGTGTCCCGCCAGAGTCCCCTTCGGCCAGAGCCACGCCCTGCACACGCACAGGTGCATCCCGAGGTCCAGGTCCTGGGAGTGGCGGGCTGAAGGTCCTGGCTTTCTAGCCAGAAGGCCCTGGTCAACTGCCTCTGCCCGGCTCTGCGTGGCGGTGCCCATGACCGGGTCTAACAGCCAAGGGTGGGGGTGGTCCTCCCCGTGCTCCCTCTGGGATCGGAGATGGTAGCCCACCTGCTGGAGATCCCGTTGGGCCTCGCGGTGACCCCGAGGTCTGGCTCTGGCTGTGTCCCGGACCCTGGGGCTGGCCACCGGGAGGTGGGAGGCTCCTCCTCTGCAGCAGCTGGGCCTCCGCACAGGCCGGGGACAGTGGCAGAGGGTCTGGGAAGGTGTCTCCCCGCCCCCTGCTGCTGGTTCCCATGACGGGGCTGGTGGGACCCCACAGCTTGTCCCCAGCCACCCCGGTGAGCTGGTCAAGGCCCTTGCTGCCTGGCCCTCCTCTCTGCCGGTGGCTCTGCCCCATCAGGGAAACGGCCAGGGTCCCAGAAGGGCTGGGGCTGAGCCTGAGCAGGTGAGCCAGAGCCTGGTGCTCTTCTTTGGGGAAAGTTCTGGACTCCCCTTAAGCAGATATTCAAGTCAGCTCCAGGGTCCAGCCTCAGGCACCCTGGGTCTTCTTTTTCAGCCCCCCACTAACTATTTGATGCTGAAAAGGATTAGACACCTGGCTGGAGAGGTGACACTCTCCATGGGGATGCAGAGGCAGGAAGTTCTGGATCCTTCTCTCCTTCCTCCTCTCCAATGGGGTGGTTTGGAGGCAGTTTTCTTTTTCTTCTCCTTCCCCATCCCCTCCCCTCCCCCTGGCTGCTTCCTAGTCTTCTCCCATGCAAATTTTTGGGTAAAGCTTAAGGAGAAAGAAGGGAAGGGCTGATCAGGGGCCCAGGCCCCTTTCGGCTGGAGTCCAGCCCTGGCCCTGGCCGGGGAATGGTCACAGTCACCACTAGGGCACGTTTTCAGGGCTTCCTGGGAGAGTCCACAGGCCTTTCTAGAACCAATTCTTCCTGTACCTCTGAATCCTCCAACGTGGTTTCCAAGAGGCCCCTTCCCACTCCCCTCCCCGACGTCTTCTAGAACCAACTATCATTTCATAATGATGGAGGCAGGGCTCAGCAGGTGACAGGGGTCAGGACAAAATCTGCAGCCCCCCCTCCCCCCGTTCTGACAGCTTCAGTACAGCTGAATTCGGGTGGGGAGGGAGAAGGAGGCCATCAATCCGTGTGGCTGAATCCTGACACTGACATGTTTCTCTGGGCTTACATTCCACCTGCTCTCCAGGTCACAGAAGAGGGCTTATCTCACCTGTATTTACCTGTCACCCTGAAATGTGACACTGGAGTTTGCTAAACAGGACAGCAGTGGGGCTGGCCCAGGGGGTTGTTTTGGATGTAGGGGAGAGAGGCCTGGCGGGTGGGAGGCTGCCAGTTAGTGACTTCCGGGGTTGGAAGTGGTTAGGGGAATAAGTGTCAAAGCAGGAGAGGTGCCCAGGAAGCTGCAGGGGGTTCTGGGGTGAGCAAGGGTTAGTTCGCTGAGTGGGGAGGGGGTAAGTGAGGGTGGGGGGAGGGACACACCAATAGAAAGAAAACCCTGACTGAGCTGAGAAATTAAAGCCTGATTATGCAGCTGGTAATTAGTAATTACTATTATGGGCATTATTGTTGTTAATTATAGGCGGTGGTTCCCCATGTCTGTCCTCAGGCCCCAAACTGGGTAAAAGGGAGCCTTCCTGATTCTGCAAGAGTCCCTGGGACCCCATGATCCTGGCAATGGAATGATTCAGGCAGTTGGAAGTAGGGGATGGGGGACAGGTCAGGGTCCCGGGTGTGGGCGGCCCGGGTCACCAGCAGCGCAGCTCCCCGAGGACAGGACCCAGAGGGCTGGTTCAACTTGGGCTCCCGAACTGGGCCAGACCAAGGCTCCCCCGAGAGCGCGGTGCGACTGCTGCGGGGTCGGGGTGCGGTCTGCCACAGCAGGGTGCGCGCGGGCTCCGGCTGCTGCGGAGCAGGCAGGGCGGGACGCGGCCCAGGAGCCGCGGCGCGCACCCCGGGCACACCCCCAACGCGGGCCGCCAGGGCAGCCTGCCCCGCGCACCCGGAGACGCGGAGGGCCCTGCGCGGACCCGGAGCCACCCCGGGGTGCGGCGCCAGGCAGGGCCCGCCTGCCCTTCCGGCGGGGCCGAGATGGAGAAGCGGCAGGGACGGGAAGAGCGAGCCTGCGCGCCGCACGCAAGCGTCCATCCCGCACGTGCGCACCTCGCGGACAAACGACGGCCCCCCAGGCCGCGCCGAGCGTCTCCCCTCGCCGGGGTGGGGGCAGGACGTTTCCCTCCCGCTGCAACGGCGATTCTCCTGCAAAGACAGGGTCCCCCCGCCCCCACCCCCGAGAACCTGTCAGTGTGGACTGCATCGGTTTCCCCCTCGAACTGGCTTCTCTGCTGCCCTTTCTCTAAGTTTTCACAAACGGAGAAGCCTGCAGAGCTCGGCAGCTTCCCGCTCCTCCAGGCGCGGCGAGGCCGGTCAGTGCCGGGGACCTGACGCCTAGCGGGCGCCGCGCGGCCCGGAGGCGCAGCCGGGGCCCGGGGGAGACAACGGCGGCGCGGGCCTCGGGGGAGAGGGCCGTCCCCCGCCGGCTGTCACCGGCCCCGCCGCCCCGACGGCGGAAGATCAGGCGCCGAGACGGTTTCCTGGAAGAGCCGGCGCACCTCGGCTCGGAGGACAGCGAACCCCAGGGTCCGACGGCAGCGAACCGGCGTCGACAGGTCGCCAGGCCGCCGCGGGAGGCGCGCGGGGAGCAGCCGGCGCCCGCCGCGCGTTAGGCTCGCGCCCGCCGCGGGCACAGGGGGCCCGGCCGGCGCGGCGCACCACGTGCTCGGCGGGAGGGGCGGGGCGCGGCCGGCCGCGGCGGGCGGGAGGCAGGGAGGGGCGGGAGGGCCGGGGGCGGGGCCAGCGCTCTAGGGGATGCCAATCAAAGCATCAACTTCAAATTGTGTCCGAGAGCCCCGCCGCCGAGCGGGCGCGCGGCCGCCGCAGTCGGCGCGGGACCGCGGAGCCGGGCGCAGCCGGGAGCCGGGCGCCAGCGAGCACCGGGCCAGGCAGCAGCCCCGGCGCCCCGCCTCCGGGCCGGCCTGAGCGCCTGGCCGGCCGCCCGCCCGCCCGCACCCCCGCCCGCCCGTCCCCGGCGCCCCTCCCCCGCCGCGCCGCCCCGACCCCCGCCCCCGCGCCCGCCCCCGCCCCTTTAATAACACTCGCCCGCGCCGCCGCCGCCGATCCGCGGACATGTCCTTCCCGCAGCTGGGCTACCCGCAGTACCTGAGCGCCGCGGGCCCGGCGCCTACGGGGGCGAGCGCCCGGGGGTGCTGGCCGCGGCCGCCGCCGCCGCCGCCGCCGCCTCGTCGGGCCGGCCGGGCGCGGCGGAGCTGGGCGCGGCGCGGGCGCCGCCGTCACCTCGGTGCTGGGCATGTACGCGGCGGCCGGCCCGTACGCGGGCGCGCCCGGCTACAGCGCCTTCCTGCCCTACGCCGCCGACCTCAGCCTCTTCCGCGCAGATTGGTGCGCCCCGCCCGCGCCCCGGCCCCGGCCCGCCCCCGCCGCCCCCCGGCCGCCGGGGCGCCCCGGGCGCGGGTGGCCTGGCGGCGAGGCGCTCGGGCGGGGAGCGGGGGCGGCCGGGGCGCGGGGCCGAGGCGGCCGGGGGTGCGTGCGGGCGGCAGTGGGGGCCGGCCCGAGGAGGCGGGAGGCCTGGGCCGCGCACGGGGGCTCGGCGGGGAGCCGCGCGCTCGAGCGGGGGTGGGGGCCACGGTGGCCGGCGTCCCCGGCCCGGCCGCGGCGGCGGGGCCGGTGGGCGCGCTTCCGGCAGCTCGGCCCGGGTCCGCGGGACGCCCGGGAAGCGGCGGGCCGGACCCGGCTCGCGCGGCCGCTTGGGCTCCGGGGCCGCGGCCGGGCCGGGCCGGGGGACCCGATTGTCTCCCGCGCGGGCGAACGCGGGGGAGCCGGCGCAGCCTGGTCGAGGTGGCCAAAATCGCCCTAACAATGGGGAGATCGGAAGGGCCGGACGGGTTCTCGTAACGGAGTCTGTGCAAATTTGAGATTTACGGGGGGGAAAAAATAGGTGGAAATAGTCCTGGCGTCTGAAACGGTGTTTGCCGGGACTTTCGTAAGTTGCCAAAGTTTTCATTTCTTTTGCACCGAATGAAAAGCACTTTTCTTCCCGCGTTACATAATGGAGGATTAAAGAAAACAAGAGTCCCCGGGCTTAAAATAAATGCCGTCCGCGGAGTCTCCCGTCCCAGTGGGTGTCAGTGGGGGAGGGGGCTGCAAAGTTAATTCTCCGCGGGGCGTTCGCCATTCTGTCGTCCAAAGGATCCATTTTGCTCGGTCTGACTGCAAGGTCGCGCGCAAACTTCGGGGGCTGAACTGGGCGCCCGGCGCGGGGGCCAGGCAGGCAGCCCCTCCCCGCGCTGCGGCCCCGAATAACGCAGCTTTCAGGCCCCCCTCCCCCGCGTCTCCCCGCTCCCCGAAGATGAGACAGGAAATAAATACCGGCCGACTGCACGCGGGAAAAGCGGCTGGTGTGTTTTTCTGTAACTTTTTTTTCTTGTAGTTTTGAAAAGAAAGGCTATTTCTCTGAAAGCGGCCCCGGCTGCCTTTCAGACCGCTTGCTATCGAAAAAGATCAGCTCCCATTTTCTTCTGGCGGCCGGGGATGCCAGGGAAGCGATGAGAGATTTACAAGGTACCCTTTCAAAAAGAATTCCCAGCAGAGAAGAGGCCGGAATATCGTCCTCACAGTTACAACCTAAATAATTAGAAAAGCGAGGAGTGCATTTTGCAAAGATTAGGTGAAAACGAAATCTGGCCAGGAAAACCTTTTCTCTGCGGCATCGGCCACCAAACTAATTCGCCAGAGAAATACTATGCGCTTTACAACTTTCTCGGTCCGGAAACCCTTTCTGCTAATGTAGCAAATGGACAGTTTTTATATGAAGCGTTACAAATTTTTTTTAACAGAAATTTTGAATACAGATGTGTGCCATTTGGGAACACCCCCCCCCCACTGTGTGTTTGGGGGAGAGAAAGGGATCTGTAGGGAATGGATCTGCTCCTATTGTACTTCGGTGGGAAAGGGAGATGCTAGATTTTTTTTTTTTTAGTAAGGGGAAACCATCTAGAAATTCACCCCCCCTCCCCCCCCCCAAAAAAGGTGTAGTGTATTTCTTAGTGGTCTGCTGCTGGTTCTCAGAAAGTAAACCTAAATCCAAACTCTTGATTCTAGGGCCTAGATTTCCAAGCCGTTATGATTGGGGATTTGGAAGTCAAAAGATAAAATTGTGAGTGAATGTCTGTCTGGGCAATTTATGGTAATAATGAGGCCTAATGAGGTTGTTAGAAAGATAAAATGTTATTTACCAAAAAACCTGATGGGATAATTTGACTTGCTGTGTTTTACTACCGATGATAAAAAGAATATTGATTGCAAATAAATCACGGCCTCTAAATGCCTGCAAACACTTTGTGCTTGCTCTCCCCACATCAAAGTCAAACTTAAGAGATAAAGTAAGTGAGGAGAGGCCTCGGCCAGGGTTCCCCTCTGCACAGCTAGGAGCTCCCGGCCCTCGCGTTAATATTTTACCCGTTAAGCCCTCCTTTTGTATTTAAAAAAAACAAATGGTGTTTTTGTTATTGTTGTTGATGATGGCCAGGATTAAAATTTTAAATTACCTGTCAGCACTGTAGACCTCTAAGTGTGGGGAAGCCATTCTATGCAGATTAATTTGGGAGCTAAAAGGAGTGTGCTTTCATTTTAAATTGCTGGAGGATTTGGACCCAAAGAAAACCCTGGCCTGGTTTATTTTGCTTGACCCCCTCAGGGTCGAAGGGAGGGGGCTTGGGTTCTTTGCATTCGGAGAGCTGTTTTATCAGGGTAGTTAAAAGGTTTTTCCTTCTAGTTAGTGTGAGATAAATTTGGAAATTGGCTGCTGGAGTTGTAGGGGGTGGTGGCGGGGGGACTGAGGGTGGCCTAGGGAAATTCTACCGGCCGAGGCTCCCGCTGCGGCCTTCTGGAGAGGCTCGGATTCTGGAACTTTTCTTGAGTGACCAAAACAAAACAAAAACACCTCTTCGTGGTGGCTGGAAGTTCAGTTTCTAGAGGCGGCTCATGATTCTGACCCCTCCCTCCCTCCCAGAGTGGTGTCCGGGGGGCTGGGGGGCTTCCTGCTGTCCAGAGCACAAAAGCGGCTGTCCCCTACTTTCCCAGAGTGGGGGACTCATCGCTGTCTCTCTCTCTCCCTCCCTCCCTCTCCCCCACACCCCTCCTGCCTCTCTCCTCCCCTGGTGGGCAACGCGGTTGCAGGGCTCCCAGTATGAACTCAAAGACAACCCCGGGGTGCACCCTGCCGCCTTCGCAGCGCACCCGGCGCCGGCATACTACCCCTACGGCCAGTTCCAGTACGGGGACCCGGGGCGGCCCAAGAACGCCACGCGCGAGAGCACCAGCACGCTCAAGGCCTGGCTGAACGAGCACCGCAAGAACCCGTACCCCACGAAGGGCGAGAAGATCATGCTGGCCATCATCACCAAGATGACCCTCACGCAGGTCTCCACCTGGTTCGCCAACGCGCGCCGGCGCCTCAAGAAGGAGAACAAGGTGACGTGGGGCGCGCGCAGCAAGGACCAGGAGGATGGGGCCCTCTTCGGAAGCGACACGGAGGGCGACCCGGAGAAGGCGGAGGACGACGAGGAGATCGACCTGGAGAGCATCGACATCGACAAAATCGACGAGCACGATGGCGACCAGAGTAACGAGGACGACGAGGACAAGGCCGAGGCGCCGCGCGCGCCCGCCGCGCCCCCCGCGCTCGCCCGGGACCAGGGCTCCCCGCTGGCCGCGGCCGCCGCGCTCAAGCCCCGGGACTCGCCCCTCGGCCCGGCCAAGGAGGTGGCGGAGCCCGGCAGCACTCGCCTGCTGAGCCCCGGCGCCGCGCCCGGCGGCCTGCAGGCCGCGCCGCACAGCAAACCCAAGATCTGGTCCTTGGCGGAGACGGCCACCAGCCCCGACGGCGCGCCCAAGGCCTCGCCGCCGCCGCCCGCCGCCCCCGGGCCCCCCGCGGCCGCGCCGCTGCAGCACCCCGCCTTCCTGCCCAGCCACGGACTGTACACCTGCCACATCGGCAAGTTCTCCAACTGGACGAGCGGCGCGTTCCTGGCGCAGGGCTCCCTGCTCAACATGCGCTCCTTCCTGGGCGTCGGCGCGCCCCACGCCGCGCCCCACGGCCCGCACCTGCCCGCGCCGCCGCCGCCGCCCGTCCCCGTGGCCGCGGGGGCGCTCCCCGGCGACAAGGCCTCTGCCCGAAGCAGCCCCGCGCTTCCAGGTGAGGCGCCCGCGGAGGGGGCGTGGGGGGGGTCGGGGTCGGCCCCGCCTCGGCCGGGAGGGGAGCGGCGGTGGAGCCGGACTCTCTGCCCGGATTCGCAGACTGAGGCCAAGGCCCGGGGACTTGCAGTCCTGCCCGGGGAGGGGCGGCGTTTCCCCGGGAGACCCCATCCCCGTGTCCGAGGGAGGGGTGGGTGGGGAAGAGGCCTGCGCCCCTCGGCAGCCCCCGCCCCACGTCTCCTGAAGCTGTGCCTCTCCCCCGCCCTCCAGAGAGAGACCTGGTCCCCAGGCCCGAGTCACCCGCACAGCAGTTACCGTCGCCCTTCCAGCCCGTGCGCGACAAGTGAGTGTTGCTTGCTGGGGCCCCGGGGCCGGGGTGCGGGGGGAGGTCAGGGCGGGAGGGTCTGGGGTGCTCGGTAGAGGGGGCCGCCACCCCCGGTTTCTCCCGCCCCGGGCGCCGCGCGGCCTGACCCGTGTCCCTGTGTTTGCCCGCAGCTCGCTGGCCCCGCAGGAGGGAACGCCGCGGATCCTAGCCGCCCTCCCGTCCGCCTGATCCGGGGTGTCTTTCACTTTCGCGGGGGGAGGGGGGAGGAGTTCGGGAGGGAGGGGAGGAGGGAGGACCCCGGCCGAATATTCCAGACTGGCGGAAAGGACACAGAAGGCCATGACGTCCGACTGCCGCCCATCGCTTTCTGCAGAAGGGGCTCGGGTGGGAGCTCGGTCCAGCGCCCGCCTCTGCCAGGGCTCCGGCTGACCACCCACTCGGTAAATGCCCCACGTGCTTGTGTCTTTTTCCCCTTCTTTCTGTATATAGAGTGATTTCAGATTGTAAATAGCGCGGCAGCGAACTTGTCTAAATCATATATTTTTGTCTAATAAACTAAATGAAACGATGCCCACTGTGGCGCTGCTGTGTGTGGCTGGGCTGCCCGAAGTGCCCCGACTCCGCAGGCTGGCAGGGCCCCGGGGCTTGGGCAGCGGGGCTCCCTGGGGAGTCTCCACGGAGACCTGCTCCTCCAGCCCTTCGGTTGTCGCTGCGTTTGTCGCTGTTGTCACTCGGGCAGTTTCTCGGCGTCAGTGTCAATTTCCGGCCCTTCTCCGTTGATGGGGGGCACGCCTTTCTCTGGACATAAAGGAGTTTGATTTTCAGCAGTTTATGAGACGATTTCTTAACGTGGACAACAGTGGAGGGAAAAAGGAAAAGAATTTCCAGTTATGTCCCCAGAGAACTCGGGATCAGAAATCCATCTATAACCAAGTTGTCGGAACAGTGCACGGCGGCGGAGGGTCGTTCTGTGGGTGGACTGAGGACGTAGGGAGTATGAAATTTTGGCTTTGAATGCGTGTTTCAGTGACTTGGTAAAATCAAACGCGGAGAGATTAGAAGGCTCTTTTAAACTGTCCTGATGGGCGGGCAGGGATGCGGCGGGGCCTGGGGCCGAGGTGGCCTCTGGGCTGCGGAAGGGCGCAGGGGGCTTTGGCCTCCCGGGGGAGCCCCGTCGGACCCCTGCGCCCGGGCTGGGCACCCTGACAGCCGGGGGAAGGGAAGGAGGGGCGTGGTGGTGTGGGCGTGAGCGGTCAGCCGCCCGCGGACAGTGCGCCAGGGAGCCGCGCGGTGGGGCTCGGCGGGGCCTGGGGGCTCTCGGGGTCAGCGCTTCGGGCCTCCGCGCCCTTGGGGCAGACGCGCTGCAGCGGCCTGCACTTCAAACGGGGGAGCAGGAGACTTCATGCAGAGCTGGCGAAAACTGAGAGTACAAGCTGGAACAAGACCTGGGGGAGGCCGTGAGCCGCAGGGGGAGGGAGCCGCTCCCCGCTGCGGACGGGACGCCCCCGGCATCCCCCCCCCGCCGGGCTGTCGCTCTGGGTCCCGCAGCCCAGCTGTCCGGGCCGCTGGTGGCCCGAGGGGCCGGCCGAGGGGAAAGTCTGGGCGCGGCCTGAGTCTTCGCCCGCGATCCTTCGCGGCGGGGAGGGGCGGCTGGCACCGGGGACTTGGCGACGCCACCCCAGGGGGCCTGCCCCTTTCCGGCCCCCCAGGCCGCTTCCGTCCTCGTCCTCGTAGAGTTAGGGGTGTCCTCGCTGCCGAGGCTGAAGGAGGGGTGTCGAGAGGAGGCGCGAAGGCGGCGGGAGAGCGCGCACGGACGGGGCGTGGGGGTGGGGGCGCGGGGGGCGCGGGCGCGGCCGGGGAGGCCCGTCCTCGGGCGGCCACGCTGGGGCCTCGGCCGCGGTGGCGGCGTTTCCAGTCCGGATGGACGTGCTCGGCGCGCCCTCTATGGGCTGGAAGCGGAATGGGGTCCTGACCGAGGCGTTGATCTGGCTCCTGGGGCGCCCTGGGAGCTGGATCTGGGGTGCCGGGCCTTAGAGTTGCCGTTTGCGCCGAGCCTCGATTTGTGGTGCTCAGGCTTTCTCTGTGATCTTGGGTGTCACCGGTTGTTTGAATTTGGGGGTGCGGTGGCGGCCCGCTGGTTGGGCTGCTGGCATTTTTGGGGAAGGAGTGGGTGCCGGGTTCTCACACGGTGGTGATTTCATCATCCGGGTGGGGCTTGGGAATTCAGAGAGGAGCTCCTGGTCTGCCCTGGACACGGGGCTCCCCTGTGGATCCTCACACCGCGCCGTGGCCCTGGGCACAGAGGGATCCTGTGTCCTTGGCAAGAGTGCCGTCTAGAGAGGTTCGACCAGCCGCGACCCGCTGCCCTGATGAGGAATGGCGGTCTTGGCACAGACACGCGGCTCTGGTCCCCAGGATGTGCTGGTGGACCCCCCTGGGCGATGCCGGGAGCATCAGGTGGGATTCAGGTGGGCACCGAGTCCGTCCGCTCAGTGGCAGAGGAGCCCCGTTTCCCAGAATCAGATAGATGGCCCGTGCAGGCCTCGGCCGCTTGCACACCCCCGGTTCCTACTCTTCTCCTTTTCCCTGTCCAATACCTTTGGGATCCCCGAATGCCGCTGTCCAGGGGGCTGGGCCTGCGTGTGCTCACCAGCTGCGTCGCAGCCGAGAGAACCCAGTGGCCTGGACGTCCGTCCTGAAGGGTCTGTGCACCCTCCTGCTGACCCGAGTTCCCCATGCAAAGAAATCAGATCTCCAGCCTCGGACTTATTTTTCTCGAGTGAAAAGCTAGAAATGAATTTTTAATCGAGCATTGAAAAAAATCATTTTTGTTCTTTGTGCATGATTCGTTTCCATCCTTCCCGACCACCTTAGCCACCTGAGTGTGCACTCGTAGGGTGTGCGGCACCCCAGCCGCCCTGGGCCTGGGGTTTCCGCTCCTGAAATGTCCGGAGTGGACATTGAGACCTCTTTTCCTCCCAGAGCCAAAGCAAAAATGCTTCTGGACCTTTCTGTATGTGCAGAGATGCTTTCATACTTGATCCCTGCCTAGGGACCGTTTCAGACAGTGGGCATAGTTCTGGGACCAGCGAAGAGGAAATTGAACCCCGAAAAGGGATAGGAGTGAGGGATGTCTACAGGAATAATATTTGTGCCCCTTCCTCAATGGGGACATAGAAAGGACAGCGTGTGTCTGGGGCAGAGGACTTCTGTTTGTGGAGTCTTCAGGGAAGAGTAGGAAGTCCTGCATGGAGACCCTCTTTCTGCTCCAGTTCGGTCCCATGGCAGGGAAATCGTCAGAAGCACACACCTTCCAGATTCCCTGCTCCCACCCCGTGCTCCCAGGGTGAAGATTTGGGGAGCAGGCACGGGTCCCACCCCAGTCATTGGCCTGGAGTCTGAAGTCTCTGTTCTCACCCTCCCTCCCTCCCTCCTTCCTTTGATCAATTATATTCACAAGCACATTTATCTCGGCTGCAATATGGGGAATTCATATTCATATCTCGGTTTTAGTGGTCTGACACTGATTAATGTAATACGCGCCGTGGCTCCGAGGGGCGCGCCACCCGATGAATCATGCCCTATAAAGTTTCAGTCGTCCTTGTGGACGGGGCTCTGCCAGAGACTCAGGGAGCCAGAGAGAGAAAGGGGGGGGGGAAGGAGAGAGAAAGGGCAGGGTGGCCGTGGCGCACGGGTGCCCTGGGATTGACGCTGGCCTCAGCCCCTGCCGCAGAGGCTTGGGCTGCCAGAGCTCTTCTCCTGACTCAGAGAATCAGGTTCTGTTCCCCCCACAGCTGCCCTCTCTCCTCTCCTTCCGGATGGTACAAACCGGCCAGAGGCTGCCTGGCTGCTCCCAGCCGCGGCCTGGGGGGGACTGGGCCGCTGGCTGGAGGTAAGGAGTTGGGGACACTAATTTGGAGAGATAGGAGCCAGGGATGCTCTCTCCAAAGTAACAGGGCCCAGTGTGCAGTGGGGAATGGGATTTGGACCTTGCCTCCCGCAAGGTGGAGGCCGGAAAGGAGAGGAGGAAGCCAAACTCAGGTTTGCTGGAGGGGGGAGAGGAGAGGGGGCAAGGGGCCGGCTCTGAGCAGGTTTGGCGTGAGCTGGCAGGAGGTACTTGGAAGGCCCTTGCAGCCTCCGGCCACTGGACTTGGGCTGCATGGGCCACATCATAGGACCGAGCACTGGGACACGGGTCAGCTGGGCTCTCAGGCGTCCGGGGACCGGAGGAAGGAAACTCTTGGGTACCTGACGCCATGCTGCACACATGTCCTGTGGCGCCGTGACTTCCCAGGCCCTGGGAAGCGTCCCGGGCAGAGCCCTGCCCCAGGGTGATGGCCTCTTCTGCAGAGCGTGGCTTCGGGTGGGGAGGGCAGCCAGGCACGAGGCTCTGGGTCTGGAGTCCGGAGTGGGTTGGCAGAAGAGTGGGCTAGCGGGTAGAGGGAGTGCACCCTGGGGAGGATGGCGGTCCCAGCCCCCTGCAGGGGTCCCCCACAGCCCTTGTGGAGGGAGCACTGCCCTTGGAAACGTTTCCTTGGCTAGGAGGACCCCACCGCCCTGCACAATCCCAGGAGAGGTCCCATGCCCTGTTGAGGGGGGGCTGGCGGGTGGGGGGGCGGGAGGGCTCTCCCCGGCTTCTGCAGCAGGCCCACCAGCCTGTGGCTCTAACTATAGCTCCAGAGCTGGAAGGCCTCCCAAGGTCATCCCTTGGCCTTGGGGACCGCTGGCGTCCTCTGGTGCTCCGGTTCTGGGAGCTCCGTAGGGGCTCTGAACCTGGGCGCTCTCAGGGTGAGCGCAGAGGGGGGCAGAGGAGGTGGGCTGATGGGCCCACCGTGCTCTTAGAGACCCGTGAACATGTTCTAATTTCTTTTCAAATGAGAAGGAAAAAAAGTACCATTTTGGTCAAAGAAAATGTGTTAATGTCTATCAATATATTCATCTTTATGCCAACAGCGGTTGTAACATTCATATTTTACCACTGGTTTTCAAGGGAGCAAGAGGCCCATGGCCCACAGGAGCCACAGAGGAGGCCCCGGAGTGGCCTGGAATTCTGGAATTATCTTGAATGGGAAGTCAGAGGAGTGAGGTGGGCACAGAGGGAGCCGCGTGCCTGCACCACCTCTCCAGCACAGGGCCTGGCAGTGGAGACCCACGCCTCTCAGGGGCGGCTGTTGTCCTGACCCTTGCTGGAAGTCCCCTACCTCGAGGGCAGGGCGCACGGAGAGCCGGTGTCTCTGATCCCCTAATCCATTAATCTGGTGCCTGAGCACATGGCCTGAATGCAGGCACACAATGGCCCGGCTGCACCGGGGGGCCTGGTGGGGAAGCCGCTCGCCCAGCTCACCTCTGGACGCCCACCCCGTCGTCCCACTGACCCCAGGGTCCCCAGAGACTTCGGTCCGAGCCAGGAAGCGGAATAACACGGAGACAGTTGAAGCCTTCCAACCAAAGAGCTTTTTCTCCTGATTCCTTGGACTTGAAACTGCTCTTGGGGGAGCTGCGCAGAGGTGCGGCGGGGAGGGTCCCGCACGCTGCCAGCCCTGGGCCTGCGGCCACTTGCGGACTGTGCGTCTTCCTCGCGTCTCCTCCTGTTTGCTTGTTTGTCTCCGCTGTAGTGTCTCCTGTTGTTTGAATTTTAAACGTATGCTTAAGTGCCGGGTCCTCTGGCAGCCGCGGCGGTGTCTGAAAATATTAAATACATCTGCGAGACGGTGGGCAGGAGAAATTAAAAAGGTGCTCGCTGCACTGAATGTTAAAAAGATCTCACAATGAAGTGATTAACATTTTTATGAATAAAATTAATCACGCATTAACTCTGCCGCACAGTACATCTGAAAGCCAAATGGGGCCCAGGCAGCCCCCTTTCTTACCCCCGAGAACTTTGGGGGCCTCCTCGGCCCCCCAGCAGGCTTTCAGCCACTAGGAATTTACGAATATTTATGAGGAGACGGTCAATAACAGATAACTCTGAGACACGGAAAAATAAAACCTCCAAAAATACCACCACCAACAGCACGTACAGGCAAGAATTAGAACGCAATCTTTTCTTTTTTTTAAATTTTTTATTTCCCTTTAGTAAACCGTTTAGCAAACAGTTCATTCTCAGACATGCCCCTAGGGCTGTGTGGACCTCGCTCTGGCGGGGGGTGGGGAGTGAGGGGCGCGAGCAAGAGGGCAGTGCAGGGGTGGAGGCAGGCTGGTCGCGGGGCCAGAGGAGGGAAGCGCGCCCCCTCCTCACCCTCGTCCGAGGCCCACTCTGTTGGCAAAGGCGGTCAGATTGGAGGGCGGCCTTTCCCCGTTATTAAAATGTCCGGTCTTGCAGATAATGTGCGATTTCTCTGCCGGCCTCCTCTCCCTCCCTTCTAATCTCTCGCCACCGTGGTTTTAGGATTATTCCAGTGGGCTGTACAAAGGGAAGCGAAGGCATCTGAAGCGTCCCTCTGCAGCTGTGGTGAAGCAACAGCAATGTCATTTCGTTGATGTCCCCAGCTCAGGTGCGCCGCAGAAGGTGCAATCAAAGCGGGGGCGTCTTCCTCACTTCGGAACCTTCTTCCCTACCGCTGTGGCGAGTCTCTCGGAGCTCCGTGAACCAATAAAACAGCGGTCCCTGTTTGAGTTGATATATTAATATTTACCGAGGATTTGCAAGGTCGGGGCTAAATGTCAGCAGGTTGCTGGGACAGCCCTGTGGGGATAATTAAACAAATCTCACAGCGGTTCAGGCTCATAACATCTTTATTAATCTTTTCTTTCCCCTCCCTCCTGCAAGAGTGCACGGAAATCACGCTCTTGCGCTCAGATCCAGAGAGGATCCGGAGTTGGGGTAAGTGTAACAATAGTGCTCCGTGATGCTCGCTTGGGCCCCTTCCTCCCCTGCAGGCCGCGGCCCTTCGCCAGGAGGGAAGGCTCTGATGTGTGCACTCCCGCCAGGTGCTGGGGACCCCACCTGCCCCTCTGTCCCATTTCTCCTGACCGATTAGCCAAGCACGGCCCAGCCGGTGCCCTGATCCGATCCCCTGGCCTGCTGGCCGGACCCCCTTTGCCGAGCCCGCTGACTGCCGGCTGCTTACTCGGAGGCCCGCCTTCCTCGGCGTGATTACAGCCTGCACTTTAGGACAACTTGTCCAATTCTCTTTAATAAGCTTCATAATTAGTGTTGGGAGCCTCATTACAAGTCATAGCCTGTAGCAGTCCTAGGCCAAACAGCCCTCCGCCATCTGATTTATTTTTTATCAGGCAGCAGGAGCTGTCTGGGGTTTTTGTTTGTATAATGGGGACCTGCATCAGGCCCCCAGTGTAAAAATACCACCAGGAAATTAATTGCTTCTGTGTGCATTCACCACAGATGTGTCCTGTTGATCAGTGCGGTATATTTTTGACTTTGCTATCCTGCGGTGAGTTGTAAAAAAATAAAATAAAATAAAATGAAAGCCAGCAATGCAAACATATTAGCCTTGATACAGATTCGGCGTGGCGTAATTGAAAACACAGGGGAGGTTGCAGAGGAAGATGCGCCACGAAGGTGCAAGTTTCTGGTGAGACCCTTTCCCCTTGCATGCAGTTCTTATTTATTTGTTTATAAAGGCACATCTTTATTTATTGCTCCCAAGTGGAACCACCTTGGGGCAGACACGTGCCTGGCATTTCAGTTGGTTTCTGGCTGAACAATGTGCCACTTAAATTAGCATAGAGCCCTGTGACGTGGATGATCCCCCTACCCGGGACTGCCACGCAAGGCCACGGGAGGAGGCGTGGCTCTCGGCTGCCGGCTGGGCTGCGCCCCTCAGGGGCCCTGGGTGGGTAGGCGTTGTGCACCCGCCGCGCGGGGGTCATGTGTACCTAAGCTGGGTGGACACGTGTGCGTCACGGACGCTATGCTGTGCTCGGGGCTCAGAAATAAATAAATGCAGAGGCTTCTTTTTCCTTAGACCACTTGAGCCCCACCTTCTGCTTAGGTTGGGATCCCTTCTTCCAACTTGGAACATTTTAAGGGTATTTTTAGACCAATTAGTCCCTGATTTAGAACTTCTCTTCTTGGCTCAGGGCAGCCGGTGGCTGGCGATTCTGTGGGGATCATTTCGCTTCCTTCCACGTCCCTTGGTTTTTATTTGCTTTTCCTGGAGGAGTGTCCCGGGCTCTGCTCTCCCGATCCTTCTGTGTGAGCTCAGCAGTCTGGTTTCCTGGCTCGGCCCTGGGTTGGGATGGAGATTGGAAATTTAACCTTAGATTACCGGACAGACCACACCTCATTTAGGGGGAAAACGGGCGCTGAACGTCATGTCACGATAATGAGAGCGAGGCACTTCAAGGTGTGCTGGAAATGACAACCCTCTTCGGGCAGCGGAGTTGGTGGGGGGCTCCTCGGTGTCCCCAGACTCAGCAGGTGGTTCCCAGCAGCGGTGACGACCATCGGGTCCTGGAGCCTGTCGGGCTAGATTTGCAGAGCCCTGTGGATGGGAGGGTTTTACTGGTTAGAGGCCTGCGTCCTGAGCTGACAGGTAGGCACGGGCCCTCAGAGCCTTCCCCTCACGGAGAACAGAGGCGGAGGCCTGGAGGACCCCATCTGCCTGTCCTCCGAGCGGTGGGCGCCCCCAGGTGACTCTGTGGCCAAACCGTGGGGGGAACTCAGGGAGCAGAGGCAGTGGGATCGAGGGGGGCTGCCTGGGTCGTGAGAGAGAGAGAGAGGGAGGAACGGGGGCAGGCACCGGAGGAAGGGCAGGGAGAATGGGGGGCCCAGGACTTTGGGCCTCACACGGAGCGGCCTACCCTGGTCTTCCCGGATCCACCTCCGCCCCCTGCCCCTGGGAAGGGACGGCAGGACCCTCAGGCAAATGTACCAGAAAGGCCTCTTCCACACTTCCTGCTCAGCAGGTGTGGAAGGGGGCCCAGTCATCTGCACTCAGATCAGGGTAATTCTGCAGCTGCTGGGGGACCCACACTTAGAAAACCCTGGGTGGGTCCTAAGCCCACCGCACTGCTTCCTGTTAAGGAGTCAGCCCAGAAGAGGCTCTGGGATGACCTTTCTTGGTTCATTAACACTTTCACTGCACCTGGACCCGGAAGGTTCTGAAGCGTCGCAGAACCAAACACATCCATCTTTCGCGGGGAGAGCTCTTCATGCTCCCCAGAGACAGGAGACCCTAGGGGCCTCCGGGCAGTGCCGGTGTCCCACGGTCACTGGGCACACGGCCGTGGCTGTGGGGCTGCGTGTGGGCAGCGGGTCATTGCTGACAGCCGGCCGTGCCCTGGCCAGCAGGGCCGCTCACCAGCGCCCAGCGGCGCAAAGGGAAATGATGGAAATGTGCGTGTGCCTCACCGATGGTGGGACTTCCACGCACGGCGGCGTCTACCTTTGTCCGCAGCGGCGGCCTTTCTCGGCCCGCGAACCTCGGGCCCGTCCATCGTGAGGGTGCCCCTTCCTCGGAGGCCCGCCAGTTCTCCGTGCATGTAGTTAACCTTTACTTGTGCATAACATTTTCCCTCTTTTACTATTCACGCAGTTGAGGATTCAAAAGGTAGATGACAGTTGCCGAAGACAGAGCTAAATAGATGCTCAAGCGAGGCTGTCTCGTTCGGTGAACAACAGGCTGAGGGTGCTTGATGGAGAGCTGTCGTAGGAGGCACCTCTGGTTGTGGAAGTCATCATCTGCCGTCCGGACCCTCTCCTGTGGGCCCCAGGACAGCTGGGTGCTGACCACAGCTGGCCTCCGCCAGAAGGTCAAGGGACACCTCCTGGCAGAGAGACGGACAGACCCTTAGATCCCTTGCACCCACTTGCCTCCTCCTTTCCCCTCCCCTCGTCGCCGGCACTGAAAAATAAAGGTAGGAAAGAACTCCTTGGCCGAGGTTGATGCCAGCTGGCTCTTCAGGGAGTGGAGCGCTCCTCCCTGAGGAAATAGCTTCTTCCCCTTTCTAAGCAGGCGTTTGTTTGCCTGTTTTTGTTTTTTAAGTACAAGGAAGACCCCAGACGTTCCTGGACATCACAGATCTGTTATAAACAAACAATATTTTCATAACCTAAGTATAAAAGGATCCAAATCCTACAGCTTTGATGCTCCTTAATAGGCTTACTTTGAGCCCCAAATGTTTTTAGAAAGTGTGAGGGGTTCAAGTGCTGTGCACTTGGGTTCATTCAGCCATGATTTTCATAAGGTGAATTTGAGGCACGTGTTTCTGATATATTTACATTTATCTGAGGAAATGGTTCGTTCCAGTGGCTCGTGATGTACAAGAATCTCTCCGAGGCTTCACGAGCCATTCTGCCGTCTCTCACCTCTGCTGCAGAAGATCCGTCTCCTCAGAGTCCCTCAGCCTCCCTGCCCCTGATGTTGCGCGTCGCCTCAAGTCTTTAACTCTTAAGTTTCAGGGAGTACCAGACTTGTAAAAGTGCCCTTTTGGGGCGCCTGGATGGCTTAGTCGGTTAAGCGTCCGACTATGGCTCAGGTCATGATCTCATGGTTTGTGAGTTCGAGCCCCGAGTTGGGCCCTGTGCTGTCAACACAGATCCCGCTTCAGATCCTCTGTCCCCGGCCCTCTCTGCCTCTCCCTTGCTTGCTCTCACTCCCAAAATAAATAAACACTAAAAAATGCCCTTTTCCTGTGAGGAGCACGTTAATCCCGGAAGGAGAGGTAAGGACACGTCAGGGCAGGTGACTGGGGACTCCTCGCCTCTTGGTTGGGCCGCGAGGGTCAGCCACGCAGCTAGAGGAAAACACTCTCCAGATATCCCGCTGCCGGCTGGGATTTCGAGGACTGAATTTTCATTTTCCCGAGCCAGAAATTGGTGCTGGGGCCATGTGTGAGAGTAAAAGTAATTCATATTATGGGCAGTTAAAACGAATCTTACCATTATGCAGCCTTGAGGTGACTTCAAAATGCCTTCCTGTGTGCGCGTGTGAACCGTACGCACGCATGTGGGCAGAAGGGAGAATGTAGTGAATTGGAAATTAGAGCTCGTGGATAGAAATGTTGTTATCTGGACCTGATTATTATGATAATCATCGTGGCTGACATTTAACCAGCAAATGCTGGGTGCCAGGTGCGGTTTGTATTTCACGTGCGGTAATGGGTTTAATCCGCCAACAAGGTGCTGAGGTCCGGGTTCTTGTTTGTGTAGTTTCAAGGGTGGGAGACTGGGCTGAAGAATCACCTGGAAGCCTGGGGCTCTCACCGCCCGCTCCGTGCAGACTGAATGCTCCCCTCCCCTGGAACGGGAGTAGGTGTGGGGTCCCTCTCCGCATCCTAACAGCGTGAGTGTCATGAGGGCCCTGGGAGCTCTTTTATTTTGGAAACTGCCCCGGGCTGTGCACCGCCATCTGACAGAGCTCCCCATTCCGAGATGGACCTCTGCACCATCAGGCCCTCCACCACCCCTGGGAACAGAGTTGCTCCATCCCAAGGCCAAAGTCTTTTTAGAATCTGGTTGTGATTTCTCTGTCATCAGGAGGCAATGCTATTTTTTATCTCGGTGATGGCTTTTTATGGCCAAATCGGATGAGCTCGCATGCCAGTTCCTACATTTTCTCCGTGGGAAGAAATCTCTTGTTTCCAATGCACACGGCCCCTCGAGTGCCACCTAAAACAGGGAATCCACAGCCCCACAGACATGCAGTCAGTGCGCTGTCCCTGGCCGTCCAGGGGCTGGCTTCCCCAGGGCCGCAGGCCCGCACTCACCATGGCCCCCACTTCCCCCTCCTGGCCTCTCTTCCAAACTTCACGTCCTGCGCACTCCGCAGAGGGGCGCCTGGCAGTGTGGCTGGCGGCCACGGGCCTTGCCGGGGGCAGGTGACGTGGGACAGGCCTCCCCCCTCAGCACCGCACATGCCAGTCTGTGATGTGAGGGACCTAGCGGATTGCCCAAATTGCCAGTGTGTGAGTGCACGTCGAGGGGTGCCTGGGGAAGGGGTGGCCCGGGAGACAAGGGCAAGCATTGCTCATTTGGCCGATGTAGTGGCTGACTCAGTAATTTAAGCCCACAGACCCTCAGTTTTCCCATTTATTGGGCCAAAGCTGGGCTTTCCTGGAGGGAGATCGCCCCCCCACCCCCAAACTGGCTTTGCCTCGTATTCACAGTCTCACGGACTGTGTAAGGCACACAGAGCCTCGATTTACAGGAAGAATCCCACAGGGTAGAGTACATGCTGTGAGGACCCTCCAGTGTGTCGGTGGATGGAGAGGAGGAAGAAAGTTCCAGCCAGGGGAGCGGGGTGGCCAGTGTGAGCACCTGGTGACCCTGCAGGGGGCCGTGTGAGCCCCGCGCTACACGTCCCGGAGGGCTTGGAGGAGGTGGGGGGAACTTGGGTCGCTGCCGAGGGCCAGGGAGTGGGCACACGTGGAGCCGGGCTGGCTGCCGGGGTGGCCGTGGCCTCCTGGCCTGTGCAGTAGGGTCACACTCAGGCCAGTTCAGCCCCTGCCCACACAGAAGTGGGGCCGCCTCCTCTCCTGAGATCAGCCTTCATCCCCGTGACCCCACAGGGGTCTTCACGACAGCTGGAACTGGACCCCGGGGGGCTGCCTGCGTGTCCCCCTCAGCTCCCCGCCGCCCCGCGCCTCCTGGCCTGGCCCCGGCGCACGGGCTCACACGGCCTCCGCCACCGCCCAGCTCTGGGGCCACGGACGCCACCTCAGTGTCCTTTGCGGGTGAGCAGCTCCGCTCTCCTGAAATCTGAGACCGTACGACTTCTCGATGAGAGAGATTCTACAAGGACCTGCAGAATTCACTCTGCCGAGAGCCCTCGCCTGCTTTGCTTTCTGGACCAGTCCCGGCTCCACCCATTTCCTCCAGAGATGTCCCAGCTCCTGGTTTCTTCCTGACACTGAGACCTTCTCCAGGGCGGGACTTTCTGCACTGTGGCCTGTCCGGTCGGGAAGGAGTGCGTCTTGGGGGAAAGCAGCCCTGAACGCCTCTGTTCTCTCTTCACGTCTAGCTGTGCACCACGCTCAAAGTCTAAACGGTTCCTCGCACCTCAGCATTTGAGAGCCGTACCAACTTCGGCTGTTTTACTTGAATTCACACTTAATTTCGGTGGTAGGGAGGGCAGTACTGAGGGGAAATGGTGTGTTAAACAGCGAGTTCCAGGTTCCTGGCAATGCAGCCAGCAGAGGCGAGACGCCCCGTGGGGGCCAAGCGTGGCCAAGAGCTGAGCGAAGTGAGGGGTGTGCGCACGTGGGGAGGCGATGACCTCCTTCCTTGGGGCGTTTCCCATCGCCAGTGTGGGCCTTGCTCCTGGTCCTTGGGCCGTGGGCCGGTGCAGCGGGCCCACCTCCCCCGGGTACCTCACCCTTGGCCGAAGCGTTCTGCGGGGTTTCCCAGGATTTTAATAAGAACGCACGATTCCGGAGACAGCGCTGGCTGTCCAGTTTCATTGCGGGAACCGGGTTCTTCCACGTCCAGCACATGTGGCTCATTCTACCGTCACTTCCCATGAGCCCGCGGCGGTCGGCCATCTTTCTGTTGGTGGAAACACATTACATACAACCTGTTACTGCCTCTTGCCCCTTAGTCGGTCCTGAGAGCATTCAGTGGTGGAGTGGCTGTCGGCCCGCAGGTCCCCGGAGGGAGGGAGTGTTGGGGGACTCATGGTGCTCCCGTATTCCTGGGGGCCGGGGGGATAGTTCCGTCTTCCAGCAGATGAAGTACTTACATGAGAACAACTGGGGACTCTGTTCTTCCAACTTTGGTTTCGAATCCCGCTGGTTAATGCCGTCGGTGAAAACAATTAACGTCTGTCTATTTCGGGATACAGGCAGGACCTTGTAGGAATCTTATTTAATTATGTGCTATATTAATGTTATATTGATTATGTTATTGCCTGTAAATCCAGTTGCTTAATAAAGCTGCAGTCATTTTGCAATAAAGTTGTGTTTGCAGTCAATTAATGGGTGTCTGGGGGCAGACAGCTATGTACAGGGGCGTTGGCACTAAGGAAAGTCATCCTGGGGCCGAAAACGGTAGAAGCCAACGGAGAAAAATCAGGTATTTGTGCATCTATAGGAATGTATGCATGTGTATGTATATGGCTGGATTAAGTAAAAAGGAAAAGCATGTATCCAACTGCACTTATTTATAGCACATGGATCCGGGTATTTATGAACAGCCGCCTGTATGGTCGACTTCTAAGGAGCACTGAGGCAGCGTCCACACGTGGGGTGGGATAATGTTTGATTTAAAAAATACAAGAAACGATAACTACCAATATTGAGACCATGTGAAAGCGAGGGAACAAAGCATACTTTCATTGCTAATCATGTTAACATCCCCAGTCGGAGGGGTGCATTCACCCATTCGGAGGAAATGCCATCGCCCCTCTGAAGATCACATCTGCCACTAATATCGTCCGGCATGTGGTCCGACTTTTATCTCTCTACCAAAATTTCATGTCATGATTCTCACAGCTGATGCTAAATTCAGGTCACTACAAAATAAGTACAACTATTTCTTTCTTTCTCAACTTTCATGATGTGTCCAAGATGTGTATCCTAATAACAGAACATGAAATAAATATTAAACTTTCATGAGTGTATTTTTAATAACGCACCATAGCAAATGGAAAAGAATCCAGTCCCTAATGCAGATAGATACTTGATCCTTTGCATAAATGAAAGTGATATGTCAGGCATATAATGATGCTTAAGTGATTTGATTTGGGGGCAAGCCAATGGCTCTATTCTGGCAAAATGTATCCTTGGCTGTAAGAATGATGTCTAAGAGTGTATGAGCTTGTGTGACCTCTTATAATGGTCAGTGTCCAACCTCATGTCACAGGAGGATCCCTTCAAAGAAACCAAACTTTGGGTGGTTAAGTCTCCTTGACTCTGCTCTTGTCAGTGACAAATAACATTAGACCGACGAGAAAACAGTGTTTTCTGCAGCCTTCCAATTGGGCCTTCAGCAAGTGGATCCCTGCTGAGCTGGGTTTTCCTGCGCTCCCACACTCCACAAGCTTGGTCCACATTTTTTTTTTTAATTTTTATGTCTTTATTTTGAGAGAGAGACAGACAGACAGGGAGTGAGAGGGGTAGGGGCAGAGAGAGAGGGAGACACAGAATCAGAAGCAGCTCCAGGGTCTGAGCTGCCGGCACAGAGCCCGACGCGGGGCTCAAACCCACAGACTGTGAGATCATGACCTGAGCCGAAGTTGGATACTTAACCGACTGAGCCACCCAGGCGCCCCCACACCGTCTCTTAACTGCACACAGATAGTCATTCCTGGGGGCTCCGTGGGGGGTCCAGTTCTGACGGGCTTCTCAGTCGACGGGTGTGATTCCCCCCTCACTGTCTGTGGCCCGGACACCTACCCTGTAGTGAGCTGCAAGATGTCCGTGGTGCAGAACGGATGCTAGTCCCATGTTTAACCAAACTTGTCTCCTTTTAGCTCTGAGGCTCGAACCCACTTGGTGACGGAGGGCAGCATTTTGAAGTAAAGGAAAGAAGGGACAGCAGGCCATTTGCACCTGGTGTCCCGTGGCCGCAGGGTCTTGTGTCCGTGCATGCCGGGTGGCATAGCGAGGTGGTGCTGTGACCTTATCCTTGGGATCGTCTCCGATCAGGGCGCTCAGCTCACCGGGAACCAAACACCTATAAACGCCGCTGGGCCCCCAGGTACTCCGTCCAGTTGCTGTTACTGCCACAGGCCATTGTCGGAAGGAGGGGCCGAGCTGGGTTTCCTAAGCCCTGGGTTGTGAGTCAAACAGAAACGTTACCAAAGTAGAATGAACTGATCCCGATGAGTTTTCTGGACACAGACCGAGAAGGACTTCGGGTGACCTGGCGCGGTAGAGGCTGAAGGGGACGGGGGAGGGAGGCAGCTTCTGGAACCCTCTAGGGCCCGTGTTGGGGACCTGGCTTCTCGGGGAGCCACTCCTGCCTCGGTAGCTCCGCGTGGCGCAGTTCTGTCACGCCCAGCGGCCTGAGCGGGAAGAGGCGAGAAGGTGGCACCGCTCACACGGACAAGGTGCGCGCACGTCCCGTCCCTGCCCCACACGAGCGGGGGGACTCCAGCCCCTCGGTTTCCGGAAGGTCTGCGGAGGGAGCGCAGGGGGGTGGCGCACCGCGGGGATGGGCGCCTGTGGCCGGGACCCGGTCGGCCCCGCCTGCAGGAGTGAGAAAGCCTCGCCGAGGATGCGCGATGGTGCCCAGCGGGCCTGCGAGCCGTGTCAGCCCGCGGCGGCACGCAAAGCCGGGTGGCCGGCCGGGCACCGTAAAGCACAGAACCAAAGTGGTTTTGCAAAAAATAAATAAATAAATTAATTAATTAATTAATTTTTTAAAAAGCCCAAAGCTGCCTCTTGGAATCAAGTCCTTTCAGGACTTTCTCTTTAAAAACATTTTTTTAATGTTTTATTTATTTCTGAGAGAGAGAGAGAGCGAGAGAGCACATAAGTGGGGGGTGGGGGGGTAGAGAGAGAGGGAGACACAGAATCGGAAGCAGCTCCAGGCTCTGAGCTGTCAGCACAGAGCCCGACGCGGGGCTCGAACTCACAGACTGTGAGATCATGACCTGAGCTGAAGTCGGATGCTTAACCGACTGAGCCACCCAGGTGCCCCTCTATCTGTCTTTTTAAATATATTTATTGAGAGAGAGACGGGGAGAGAGAGGGAGAGAGAGAGAGAGAGGGCAAGCTCATGGGCAAGCAGGACAGGGGCAGAGAGAGAGGGGGAGAGAGAGAATCCCAGCCAGGCTCCATGCTCAGCTCAGAGCCCAGCTCGGGGCTCGATCCCATGAACTGTGAGATCGTGACCTGAGCCGAAATCAAGAGTCAGAGGCTCAACCCGCTGAGCCCCCGGGCGCCCCCTTTCCAGGGCTCCCTCTGTGTAGTTCTCTCCCTCGTGGTTTCTGCCCGGCCCGGGTGTCGCCGGACTCGCCCGGGGCGCTGACTCCTCACGATCCGCTGCTGGAGGACACTGAATCCGGGGCGGGCACGCGGGGGCTGTGGGAGCTCAGCTGGACCCCCGCCTGAGACGAGGAGGAGGGGGGGCACAGGCTGTGGCAGGACGCCGCCTTCTGGGGGATCAGGACATCGATTTATGCTGTGTCTGAATTGCCCCGCCTGCGTCCTGAGGGGGTGTCTCTGCTCTCGGACGTGTCTCAGCAGAGGGTCGCCTGGACTCGAGTGGGGCCTGTCACCGACGCTAAACGTGAGTGCTTTTGTAGGGACGTCGAGGATGAATCGCTTTCCCTCAGGCCCCAGTCGCTTTCAGCAGGAGTGTGGACGGCTGTTTCTCCCCTCCCCCACGGGTGGTTTTCCGTGCCCGGCGACACGGGGTGCTTCCAGGGCAGCTCCTGCCATCCAGTGGGTGGGGCTCGGGGCGCTGCTTAGCCTCCTGCAGCGCCCAGCTCAGAGCCCTGCGCCCTGACCCAGGTGTGCGCGGAGCTGGGGGCTGCCCTGTTGGTGCACAGTCTCTCCACCGCCCTGCACTGCAAGGACGCGGCTCAAGCCCTGGGCCCGGCAGGGAAGGGGGGGTGCCCCGTGCAGGCGGCGTGTGTCTGGGCCTCAGTTTCCCATCTGGAAAGTGCACGTAGACGATCCCTTGCTCTTCTGTTCCCCAAAGTGTCACAGAGCTGCAGGAGGGGATGTGGCCAGCCGGCTCCGCCCCGTGTCCCTCCCAGTGAAGCAGCCAGGTGGTGGCCTGATGAACTACAGTTCTGGAAGCCTCTGGAAGGCTCTGCTGGAGTCCCCTTGGCACTGCTGGAGTGCACTGGTGGCAGTCAGCTGCTGGGAGGGACGCAGAATGGGGAGGTCAGCGGCTCCGGCTTCCGTCTTTCCCCCGCCGCCAACCCCTTCCCCACCCTTCCCTTCCCATTCGCTGAGTCTGCACATGCTCCCAGGAAGCAGGTTCTGCCTTCCTTAGGGAGGGAATCTCACATATAGTCGCTCATCCAAATGCTAATCGAAACCTCTGTGACATCTCGTACTTGATAGTTTAATCGGGATGCTTCCAGACTCAGACCTCACCCTCCACAGACTCCGTGTGTGTCCTCAGTTACCGTCACGACTGGGCCTCAGTTTACCTGGCTGGGAGCCGCCGCATTCTTCCTGGCTTCCCCGAGGCAGTGCTTGGATTTGAGGGAAGCCTGGTGTCTGTCCCGTGCTTTGTTCTGCGGAGAGGCACTGAGCTGGGCACCGCCTCTGTCGTCTGAAAGGAAAAAAGCGTTTACTGTAAGTACGTGAAGCCTGCTCTCTGAATGTGCAGTGGCGCCCAGATGATCAGTCAAAAAGAAATAGAAATCTTAACCTCAAATTTAATCGCTAGAGGTTTCTGACGAATGACACCCACTCAATGACTTTAGTGTGAGCAACTGTGGGGTCCTTGGAAGCTGCTAGAAACAGTGAAGCTCTATCAACCCTGCCCACCACTTGTGGGACGTTGGCTGCCACATTCATTCTTTTATTTTTTTTAATGTTTATTTATTTTTGAGAGAGCGACAGAGGCAGGGTGCTCACGGGGGAGGGTCAGAGAGCGAGGGTGACACAGAATCGGAAGCAGCTCCAGGCTCTGAGCTGTCAGCACAGAGCCTGACACGGGGCTCGAACCCACGAACCGTGAGATCATGACCTGAACGGAAGCTGGACCCTTAGCCAACTGAGCCGCCCAGGCGCCCATGCCCCATTCATTCTGGTGTGAACTCAGCTCTGGTATTGCCGAAGCTTGAATTGGGTTTTCTTATCTCTTGAAGAAAAATTTAAAATTTAGGAAGAAGGAAATCGGGGAGCTGGGAGTATGAGCAGGACAAGTTAGGGAGGAGCGTGAAAGCCTTCCCAGGCGGAGGCCCACCCTACCTTCTGCCCCTGGTTAAAGAGGTGGATGTGCAAGGGGAGGCCCAGCACACACGCCGTCCACCCCAGGCCCAGGGTGCGGGCGCGGCGCGCTCTGCTGACACCGTGCTGGGGGCCAGGGGACCGCTGTGCATTTTGGTCTAGTTGCCCTTGGGATCAGAGACCAAATCCCCTGCCTCTGTGAAAAGGCAGAAGTGGACCGGTTGCCTTTCCTGCCTTAGGGAGCCTGTTGGAGACGCCGTGGTCCCCACCTGCACGGCATTCAGGGGGAAGATCCGACGTCACCGCTGGACCTGTCCCCTGGGCGCTGACCCTGGCTTCGGGAAATGGGAACCGTTCCATGGCAACACAGGAGGGTAAACAACGTGTACAACCAGCAGCCGATCACAGTAGGAAACGAATACCAACGCGTGGAATCTAGAACATTCAGAAAGCAAGCAAATTCATCTTTTAGCGACGTGGTGTGAGGTTGCTGTGTTTACCTGGAGCAGCGGTGAGGGTGTCGGGTCACTGACGAGCAGCCCAAGCCCTGTGCATCTCGGGGAGCTCGCAGGGACCCCGTCCCTTCAAGTGTGGGAGCTGAGGTGCGTGGGGTCCTGTCACGGGGCGTGGACACCCAGGGGGTCTAGAACATTGGATGCCTTTGCTCATGAGAGCGACCGGGAGCCCACCTTCCAGGGACATGAGCCCCTGGGAACACGGCTTTCGGGACCAGACCCCTCCCGCCTGCACAGGTGAAGCGGCTCCGGATGACGTCATGTAACAGGTACAGAATCATGACGCCCTTGGCGCAGCCCCGCAGGCCAGCGGATGGAATGAGCTCTGGTTTCGGGTCTTACAGGCTAGACAGGCAGGGTCGACGTTCCCTCCGGGGCTTTTTCACACTGCCCGACTGGCACGCTCCTGCGGAAAGAGGCTCCGGTTTTGTAGACCGTGTTTCAGTAACAGAAGACTCCATTTGAGGGGTTGCTTTTAAATAGAACGGTGAGCTTATAGATGGCCAGCACGAGAGCTTGGCCGTCCTAACCGTGGCGTTCACAGGACGCAGCTGGAGTGCTCACCCAGGCTAACAGAAAAAGAACACGAACCCCCACCGTGTGCTATCTGTGGTCCCTCGTGTCGCCCGGACGGCCCGCACAGGGAACCCCAAGCCTCGTCACTGCTCAGACCTGGGGGAGCAGCTGGGGTCTGGAGAGCTGGTTATCTCAAAGCCACTGACCTTTCTAAATCCACGGGGAGCCACCGGCCTCGAGCAGGCCCATCAAGGTGACTCTGTCTTTGACTTCCCCTCTGACCTTGGGCTCTGCGTTTTGGGTCTGTTCTTAATCCTGCAGAAATGGCCTTTCCCCCGAGGCGAAAGTTGCATTAGTGCCACTAATTTTGACTTTCAACCTCAGAGCGATCCAAGGGCATTTTTCCTGCTTACGTTTTTTTAAAAAAATGAGTGAACCCTAGGAAAAATAAGGAAGGAGAGTACCTGGAAGGGCAAGGAGAGAAAAAGTACACTCATGAGTGTTTTGGGAAGAGATCTGTGTTTACCACATTATTTATGAGACGGAAGCGTGAATCCACTTGAAAATCTCAAAGGAAAACTTTAATTCAACGGATTTGATCCAACCACCCAATGGGAAAAAGTACTGGCATTAAAAAGCAAGTTTCGAAAAAACCAACACTGAACAATATGAGCACGTTTCTGTGTTAATGACAAATGACAAAAGATGGGTACTGACTGTGGATATAATTTGATCCCTATTCTGGAAAAATATATATGTAGCCGTATTTCTATATTTACTCCCATATATACTGAAAAGAGCCTGGAGAGGAATTTGCAAAAATATTAAGCAATGCCGTCCCTCCTAAGTGGTGGGGTATTAGTGATTTATGTTTCTTCTTTACACTTATATGAGTTCCTGGCATCTTTTTAATGAGAAATAAAAATTTTGCAATCAGAAAAAAAGTGGAAGAATGTGAACAGTTTTGAAACACATTCTGAGTTACAAAATTAATTAAACTATCTCTTTCTGAGAACTGGGCTTGTCCGCAGAATGTCCTTTGAAGTCAGACATGATTCCTGCGCGTGTGTTCCAGCCCATGACGGCGGGTATAGCATGAACGCACTGGATTCTAGACCCACCATCGACAAGGACAGGAGAGTCCCTCATGGGACGGTGGGACCCTGGAAATGGAGAGCTCAGTACTCCAAGTGCTACTAGGAGATGAAAGGCCATCTCATACAAAACAACAACACAAGCCCCCACCCCCCACCACACACACATACACACCATCTCATATAAACATGTGTGGCATAAAGACATGCTTCCTGATGGGCCAACATCCCTGGGCATCACCAGATGCATGTCTAATAGGTGATGAACTCCACGGAGCACCGTTACGAGTTGGTCTACTTCTAGAGGGATCCCTGTGGTAACCGTGGTCAGGTCCTCACTGTCACCACACCCACAGTGTGAGTCAGTAGGCTTATGTCTCAATGTCTCAGATAAAAGCCCCCCATGGCATTTCTCAGTTTCTAAAAATAACCTTATAAAAATTAATGTTTTAGCTGTATGGTGAATTTAAAAACAAGCTTTAGCAAAAGCAAAAAGAGGCACACAGTTCCCTGGCTTCTTGGGGGAAAGCCTTCCTGCCCCTGTCTTCACATAACAGTCTCTGTTTCATTCATACACAGGCACTGGGAATTCCATTAACGCCAGGGAACCCATCTTGGAGGCGGGATGAAGACCACAGACGGTCCTGGGCTTTGCACTCAATCCACAGGGCAGGAAACACATCATTACTGGTGACTTTAGGAGATCATGACTGATGACAAGTTAATTACAATTTCCATTTTTCAATTTTTATTTTAGTGTTTTTCTTTGGGGGGAAGAGAGAGAGAGAGAGCAGGAGCAGGGGAGGGGCAGAGAGAGAGGCAGATACAGAATCTGAAACAGGCTCCAGGCTCCGAGCTGTCAGCACAGAGCCCGACGCGGGGCTCGAACCCACGAACCGCGAGATCGTGACCTGAGCCGGAGTCGGGCGCTTCACTGACTGAGCCCGCAGGCGCCCCCCTTGTTCAGTTCTCTCTCACTGAATCTGCTCTGGAAGTCCCCCTCTGGAAGGTTCTCGTTATTGGCACTCACACTTATTTTACACTCACCAGTAATGGGAGACATTGTGCTGTGTGTGCAACAGGAAGTGTACAGACATGGGGTGCAGAGCCCAGGCGTGCTGAGGCCTCTGTTTCCGGGGCGCCTGCTCAGCCCCTCCACCTTGTCGTAGATCGGGACAGGGCCCTGGTGTCATTTAGTACAGTGGAGTCAAACTTAGTTTTCTTTTCCACGAGCACAAGCAGACAATTCCATGGCCCCAGATAGAAATGTATGCATTGGACACATACGTGTACATTCACACACACTCATGACTGAAAAAGGGCTTTATTAAGACACAGTTACCATAGTCCATACAACACACTTTGGTATTTTCTATTCTAATTTTGGACACTGGTTGTGACCAAGTAAATTTGTGCCCCGATCTGCAGCCTGGCTCAGTCGGTGCATATACTTTTTCAGCAGGACTATCCCCTCCCCCCACCAACCCCCCGCCACAATATGTAAAATGAGCTTAGATTGCCCTCCACTGTGATCACACCACTTAGCACGTCTTCTGTACGGTAAGATGTTCACGGACAGTGGCCAACATGCTGAGACCGTTTACCGTCCCAGGGACCATCTTCTAGACACAGGTGGCCCCGGGCGTGGACAGTAGCCCCGTGGTGCCGCCAGAGGCCCAACCCCTCCATTCCTTCTGCCCCGCCCCCTCGGCCAGCCCAAGGAAATGTGTCCGTGTGAGGCCACAGGAAAGCCGTGGCAGTTCCAGAGGTCATATGCCCATGACCTCAGCTTTCCAGGAAGACAGATGTTCTCTCTTGAACTCTTGATTGGTTAAAAGCAAAGGAAACCTTTCCCAGAAGCCCAAGGGCGGGTTGTTCTTTGGGTTGGTCTGGCCCAGATGGGGCCCCATGTCAGGCGAAGGTTGTCCCGTGTCATTAGGGTGAGTGGGGTGGGGGCAGGTGGAGGCGGGGAGCCAAGTGTTAGTCACGGTGCCTGGCCACCATTCCCTCCATCTGCGGGATTCCGTGAGGCCGGTGAGGTTACACATCCGTGGGACCCTCAGCAGGAGCTCACATCTACTACAAACCTACTTATGCCTGGAAGTGTAGTCACGCTACCCACAGATGTACACAGAGCAAGACAGGACACACTCAGGGACTCAGCTCCTGCTCCGCCCCTCAAAGCCCATGGCTGACCACGGGGAGCCACGGAGGGAACTGAAGCATGGCTCACTGTCTGTGCCTGTGGATCGAACAATGCTGTATTCCCACCACTGCACACTTCTCCCTCCTGACGCCCTGCACCCCACTCCCACTGACGGCCCGTGACAGACAAGAGCCCCCTTCAGCCTCCCACCACCCAGCCTGGGACCCCAGACCTGCCCCCTGTGATGGGGAGGAAGCGTCCCTGCGCTGAGACCAGATGCCACCTTCCTGCCGGAGATCACGTACCCTTCCGTGTACTGAGCCTCTGTTTGGCCGCGTACAGCGTCTGTCTTCTGCAGTATTGGGTCCGTTATTTCTGCCTCCTGGAATTGTTCTCACGCACGTGCAAACCCATTCTAATATTTCCTCCTAAAACTAACAGAGGCCCTGCTGTCCTGATCTCATGCCCCTGTTTAGTTCGACTGTGTCTTCACACCAAACGCCTTGAGACGGCTGCCTCGGCGTCCCTCGCCTCTGTGCGCCTCGGCACTGCGGGCCCGCTGGCTGCAACCTCTGTCACGGCATGGCTGCCAGCATCGCTCTCCTGTCCCTGGTCCTCGCCAGCTCGCTGGCCACCTCTTTCCTGTCATTTCTACTGGCTCCTCCTGGATGCGAATTCTGGGGCCATTGAAGGTGTCTTCTCATGCCCAGCTGCACTGCCCCTAAGTGACTGTGTCCACTTGGTCACTCTAAGGAACATCACTGTGCAGAGGACTGTGGATCAGGTAGCCCGGCCTCGCTGAATGCCCCCACGCAGATCCAGGTCCACACCCCGTGGGCACTGCACCCCCAGTGTCCAGCAGGGTCTTTCATCTCCTTCACCTGAGACCTGCTGCACATGCTCGCTACCACTGGAAATGAACGAGACCACCATCTTCCCAGTGCTCAGGTGGGAAACATGGGGCTCTCTCTTTCCTTCACCCCATGGCCTGTCTATCAGCAAAGGGCTGACGCTGCCCCCAACACCTCTCCCTCCCTCACCCCGACCCCCCACAGCCTGTCCCGTGCACCACCTGCTCTCACCTGGGTTACTGGGAAAGCCTGTTGGCATCTCCTCTGGTCTTGCTACTCGATGGTAAGTGTGGCCGGGGAGGGCTTTGCAAATGTAACTCATATCACATGTCACCTTGTCCTGATCATTAGGTGCTCCCAGTGCTGTCCCTTGCCAAGATCAAAGTGTGCACGCACACACTCACACACACACACACACACACACACACACACACACACACACACTTTCCACTGTGGTCCTCAAGAGAGAGCATGAAGTGTCTGTCTTATAAATGGGAAGAAATAGGGCAGGTGCTATTATTATTATATCCTCATTCTCCAGATGAGGACACTGAGATTGAGATGCTGTGTACGCTGTCCAGATGATACAGTCACAGATACCAGGACCCCGTGTTGAACTCGTGCAGCCCAGTTCCAGGCGATCAGACCCCGGAGGGAGAGATGAGCACTACAGCCCCTTGCAGGGAGAGCTGCTCCGCTGAACATCCAGGGAGGGGAAGGGGCCTCCCACCCCACAGGAGCTCCCAAGGATGCGTGGGGTGACTAGGGCTGGGACCCAAGGAGGGAGTGTGACCGTGACCGTGAGAGAAGGCAGCCAGGCCACTCCTGTGGACAGGGCTCAGTGTCCAGAGAGAGGTCCTCTGGCCCTCACCAGGCATCCAGGGACTTGCCGCTGGCACCAGAGCCGACATGTCACCGCCATGCTGAGCACCCAGGCTCCAGGCACATCAGTACCAGGAGAAGAGAAGTGCTTTCTGTTGGAGGAGCACCTGTGGCTGCTACAGGCCTGCCTCACGGGGACAGAACAGCCTCCTCGCCCCCACCCCCCACTGCGCTCATGAGTTTGCGCCCTGGCAGGTCTGGGGGCACCTGTTTATCTCACGGCCACCAGCCTCTTCTCTGGAAACGCCCAGCTGGCACTTGCACCTTCTTGCATTATGCATAGAAACAACCTGCCTCTTTTCCCGGGGAATTTTGAGGATTAATAAGGAGAGTTGAAAGGGGTGATTTGGTCATTGGGGTAAAGTGGCCTTTGCTGATGAGATGGATTTGTGTGTCCTGTGGTCATGCCCAAGGCCGTTTCTGTCCAGCTTTCATGGTGAGTTATGTTATCTGAGCCCAGGGAAGGGAAGGAGATGGCTGGAGAGGTTAACAGGAGGGAAGGGAAAACATTGATTTTTCCATCCAAAATGTCATTGTTGCGTTGATAGTGGCTGTTTTAAGATTACAAAGCTTCTTACGCTGTGTCCGCTGTAGCCAAGCAGGGTTTGTTTAGCCCCCGCGCCCCGCCCCCGAATGTGAAGCTCATGATTAATTAGCTAGCTAAACTGGGTTTTATGAGCTTGGGTTCTCCATAGCTACACATGGATAATGGCTGCCATTTATCCTTACAGTCTTGGCATAAGCAAACCATAAATAAGTGAAAAGCTATAGCTGAAAAGCGGTTTTGAATGGAAAGCAGACAATTGTTTAGATGGTGGGTCGGTCGGAGCCCATGTGGCGGTGTTGACAGCGGGGTGTGGCTGGAGTTCTGTCACACTGTCCTGGGCTATCAGACCTCTGGCTCCTATGGAGCAGTGGGGTGTCAAATCTCAGACTGTGCTGAGGTTTTACGCTGGGGTCC
This sequence comes from Proteles cristata cristata, assembly GCA_017311185.1. NCBI lineage: Eukaryota > Metazoa > Chordata > Mammalia > Carnivora > Hyaenidae > Proteles > Proteles cristata. The sequence goes on along the minus strand of JAESUZ010001109.1, from coordinate 763,849 downwards.
GGGGTGGGCTTATGGTTAGAAATTGGACTGGGGCCGTGTCTCGAAGCTGTGTTTCCATGGCAAGAGCTTTTACTTAGCTCGTTCTATTTGGGACGTTTTGGGAGGACCTGATGGAGATTCAAGGGACTGAGGCTTCTCTCCTTTTGCTCCTTGTGGCCGCGCTGAAAGTGCACATCTCCAAATTCCAGAAGCTTCCTGGGCAAGTGTGCACGGCGTCTGAGAGACAGAAGCCACAGGTGAACACGCCCTTCTCTTCCCCAGCTCTGCTAGCAACGTGAAACCTCGCGTGAGGTTCTTCAGAACCTTCTTTAGACGCCTAACCTTCTTCACCTCACTTTGTCAGAACTGTACCTACTTCCTTAGAGCCTAAACCTTCTTTAGACGCCTAGGGCTCCACCTCTGAGACCCTCCCTCTGTATTCTCAGACCCTCCCGCCGGGGCTGCGATTTGTAGCCACATGTTACTCTTCCTTTGCCGCAATTTGTATCTTCACTTGCATAGTTTCTAAGGTATTGTTTAAAAACAGCCTATTTCCAGAAGTAATTATTTCTATCACTACATGCTAAATGAGTCATTTCTCCCCCTCTGATATGTGCACCAACATTACCAAAAAGTAGCCCTGAGTTTCGGATGAAGTTTAGTTTTTAGAAGTATCATCCTGTGGACTCTCAAAACACATTTACACAGATTCACAGCCGTCCACACCCCAGGACTTTGGCCTTGCTACCCCTTTCCCAGGGAAAGCACAGCCCCGTCCTCCGGGCTGAGACCATGACTGCCTGGTGCAGGATTTTATGTCCGGCATCTGGAACCTTCAGACACCTCCTATGGGATGAATGTGTGCAGGAAACACAGGAAAACCTGGGGAAGGAGAGGATTCATTCAGAATCTTCTAGAGCCTAAAGTGGATGGTGTTTTATGAGAAGCTCTGAAGGTGCATCCAGTGGAAGCAATCAAAAACCATAATCAGTCACAGTGACACATAAGGTTATGAACTTGGCTTCCACCTACCTGCTATACATTAAGCCTGATGTAGACATCTAAAGCATGCATTTGCTCTAGTAAGTTTATTTCCTTATTTCCCATCGATTCTAAAAATGGTCTCAGATGCTCACAATAAAGTTGGCGCTACAGGGTTAGGAAAGTTAGTGTGTGATATCCAGAGCGTGGGAAGTAGAGGCAAATGCAGCGACATTATGGTTTAATAGGGAACCACAACCGAAAATAAAGTCAGGAGCAAACAAAAAGGCAACGCCTAACGGTGGACCCGCTCACTCAACACATACTTATTCACACTCTGTTGCAAACCACCCTCTGAGCGATGTGATATGGGCGACGGCCAAAGGACTCATCTGTTGGGATTTGTCCCTAACTCACCGCATTTCCCGGAAACACAAACCACCCTGGTGAGTGACTGTGGAGACCTTAGAATTCCACCCCATGGATCAGGGAGTGTATTTCTCTCTCTAAAATTTGAGAACAGCTTTTCCTAATCACCTTCGCCATGGAAAAGTTCCAGTAGCATGGCCACAGAACGTGCCCCTGTGAGTGATGGGCCCCCCGGTAGAGTTCACGCTCACCCAGAGCACGCACACAGACGGACAACACCATCCCGGTTTAGGACGAATCCCACCATGTGTCTGATGAATGTAATTTTAAAAGACGTAATGTGGGGGCTCCTGGTTGGTTTAGGTGGTTAAGCGTCTGGCTCTTGATTTCAGCTCAGGGCATGATCTCACAGTTCGTGAGTTTGAGCCCCACATCAGGCTCTGCCATGAGAGTACAGAGCCTGCTTGGGATTCTCTTTCTCCCTCTTTCTCTGCCGCTCCCCCACCCCCTCTCTCTTTCTCCCAAAATACATGAATAAACTTAAAACATTTAAAAACACCTAACGTAAAGTATGGACTTTGGGTGACAATGACTTGCCCATGAAGGTGCGTTCGTGATGACAGGTGCGTGGGCCTGGGGCCGGGTGCTGGTGGCGGGGATGCTGTGTGTGGCCAAGTATATGGGAGCTCTCTTTGCTCCCACTCACTCTTGCCATGTACCCAAATCTGCTCTACAAACTACAGTCTATTCAAGCATCAACAACGACAGCAGTGATAGCAGCGTTTTCAAACCCAAGGCTTCCCTCACCCTGTGCTCCAGCCTCACATCCGCACCCTCCTGGCCCCCTTGCCCGGTGCCACGTCTGTGCTGCCCCCTTCCAGTTCTGCCCTCAGCTATTGAACTTCAGATCTTTCCATCACGTGTCAAAATAAATACAGTCTCTCCGCTATCGGGTACCTTCATCCTCCCTCGCTGCCCGCAGACTTCACAGGAGACCATACCTTTCGTTTCCACAAGAAGAAAAGAGCTGTGATCTCCATACTGCAACACTTTTATTTACCTTATCTGTAATATAATTAATAGATGACTATGCGGAGATCAAGGCCGTTTCAAAGAGAATGAGACAGCTTCATATGAAGCTTGCTCTTTTGAATCAGTCCAGGACTCTATCAAAGTCTGTGTGATAATTTCATGTAAATCCTGGTGTTCCGAATCTATATCTTTTAACCTGTGCCTACCATTTTTAACACAGTACATTTCAAAGACGTCGGAGCCTGGTCTCATTTGTATTATAGAATTTTAGTATAATCGGCAAGCAGCACATCAGACTGATTTCTTGAAATCACTATAGAAGCTTCTTATAAAGACGTTCATGGATATCTCAGATGGTCCTCTCGCAAGGGCTGGGATCGGGGAGACCACATCCTCAGGTCAAAGCCTTCTGGTTTCCTGCGGTCGAGATCCCGCCGTGGGTATTTGGAGTTTGAAACAGGTCTATGGTCTCATAGTGTCTAGAGTTTCCCCGCCATGGCCACGAACAGTTGTAACCATTTGGGCTTCTAGCTATTTGTGTATCGATTCTCCTTTGCTTAATTAGGGCCAGTACAGTATTTTACAAAGTTTGACTTCGTACACACGACTGTCCCTCTCACTGGTCCATCCCTCGGGCTTTCCTAATCGTTCGCTCACCAGTGTGACTTACAGCTGCGGACATGTAAGTGCTCACAGCTCTGGGGGCCAGAAGTCCAACGTTAAGGCACCACAAGGCCGTGCGCCCACCTCTTCCAGCTCACGGTGGCTCCAGGGGTTCTCAATTTGTGGCCGCATCACTCCCATCCCCACCTCTGTCCTCACCTGGACTCCTCCCCTGTGTGTCTGAGACTCAAATCTGTCTCTGCCTCCTTCCTACAAGGCCACCTGCCCCGGGATGTAGGGCCGGGCCTCCGTCCAGGACGACCCCACTCAGGGAACTTTAACTATCCTATTTGTAAAGACCCTTTTCCCCAGTGAGGCCACATTTATAGGTTCTGGGGGTTGGGGCTTGTACTAAACATGTTGGCGGCCACTGCTCAGCCCAGTGCACTTGGAGACTCTGGGAATAAGTCTTCAGCCCCCAGGCCCCCTTTGAAGTGTGAGGATACGTTTTCCTCTGGTTTGCAACTCTGGGGTTCTAGCAGAAGCTTCTGGACAGGCCGGTCCCTCTAAGCACCCAAGAGCATGGTGGCATCTCATGCCGTCCTCACTGTGACCACCCAGAAAGCTCGAATGTGGAGAGTGTCATGGCCACCGTGTGAGACACTGGACCAGTCACCTGTGCGCAGCCGCAGAGCCTGGCAAAGATGGAAAGTGCCCCAGTCAGGAGCCCGTCGCTCGAGGGGGACTGCTGTGGGGGCTACAGAGGGAGGGGACTCCCGTGGGGGCTGGGGGTGAAAGGCGGTCTTATGGAGGGCTGTGGGGGAGGGGCCCTCCTGGGGGAGGGACATTCTGGGGCCCGGTGGAGGGAGGTGACCGGCTGAGCGCGCTGAGCGTACACCTCTGCGTTGTGGAGCAGGGAGCCTGGAAGGCTGCTCCTGGCCGAGGCACCGAGAGCACACGTCCGCCTTTCACGAGGGGGTTACAGACCGTGAGGGACGGATTTAGCTGGACCCCCCTGCAGGGTGTTGCTTTCAAGCGGTAGCATCTTCACCGAATGGCTGGGCCGCCCGTGATCTGGGTGCAGAGTCACCCTCCCGTCGTGTGGCCCAGGCTGAAACGGGCGGGGGGCTCCTTTGAGTCGGAGAAGCACCTTGGTGGGAGCCCCCGGCGGGGCCCGCTCTCCCGCTCCCCCTCCACGCGCCAGCCCTGCGCGTTACGAGCGGTGGTCCGAGCCCTCGGAGGAGGAGCCGGGCGAGCAGCGGCCGCCGCTCCTGCCGGGGGTCCGGGCTCAGGTCAGCCACCTGGTGACGGGCCGGCGGCCCCGAGGGCAGTCAGCCTGGGCCGCGCCGAGGACGTGAAGCGGCGGCCTGCAGGCCGCGTCCACGGCCCCCGTGCGTCTCTCTCCCGGTCCCTCACCTTCCGGCAGCGGCCAGGTCAGCCGGCAAGCTGGCAGAGGACCCGGACTCCAGAGACGGGGAGAAGCCACACGATTTGCCTAGAACATTTGGAAATCTCCACGCTGACCTGGAGGTCCCCATTTTGGACACAGGTTCCCCGGGGGCTGTGGCGCCAAGCCCCCCAGTGCCACGTGGAATCTGGAGGACGACAGAGGTCACAGGTCGGCGTCCCCGGTGCGAGCCCAGGACACGTGCTCCCAGCCTTGACGGGGCACCTTTGAGGCGGGCTCCCCGCGCCCCCTTCCCGGTCCCAAGGGGGCGGCTTGGGTGCTGAGCGCCAGCAGGCCTGCCGGGCAGGGGAGGCCGGGACGGGCCTGGCCGAACCCTGGCACCTCGCTCCTCTCCCGGGACGCCCCCTCCCCGGCCTCTCGGCTGCGGCCTGCAGCTCTGTTTCGCCCCCTCGCCCAGGAGGGTGTCCAGGGGCTGCTGTTTCCAGAATGATGGGAGCTTTTCTGCAGCTTTTAGTTGGTAAGTGGGAGTTCACAGAGCCCTCAGTCCAGAAGAGGCCCCTCACATCCGGCTGTGTCGTGATGGAAGACACTGTACCCGGGAAGAGCGGGGGTTCTTTCTTTCAGCAGAGGCTTTTTCCAGGCCGGCCGCTCCTGGCAGCGGGCGGAGGTGACCCCTTGGATGGTTGCGGCGGCTCCACGTCCCCCGGCAGCGCGTCCCTGGATGGGCCATTTCTTTCAGGCCCTGAGACCTGCGGCCCCCACGGGTCGGCTCGGCTCACCCTCCGTCTACTCTCTCCCGTACACAAGGGTCTCAGGGCAGACACGGGGTTTAACCTTTAGACGGGGGCTGCCCCCTGACCCCCACCCCCGCTCCCCACACGAGGACCAGGGGCCAGCGCATCAAGCCCAGCTGACGTGTGTCAGGAAGAGGTGTTTCTCCTCCAGGGCGCCCTTGTCGCGGGGCAGAAGGACCCCGACGCGGACGGATGGGGGTGGCCATCTCTGCTGCGCCCTCGAGCAGCCTGAGCTCGGGAAGGATGCTGGGCCTTGCGCCAGGTGCTCCTGCCCAACCCCCCCTCCCCCCGCCGAGTGCCCAGCGAGACACGGAAGGGGTCTCCCTTCTGCATTTTGTCCTGGGGTGGAGGCAGAGGTCCCAGAGGTGAGGACCAGTCGACCTTCTGGGGTATCTCGGCGGTTTCCTGTCTCTGGCCACAAGGTTTCGAGTTCTAAGGGGGTGGTTCAACTTGTCTTCAGGAGTCGTGGGGGGTTCTTCCAAGTGTGTGGGTTCCCTTGTCTCCCCTCCCCCATCTGTCCCCTGCAGGGGTCCGGGAAGCAAGGGCTAGCCCAGTACCCCCCCCCCCGCAACTGGTGAAGTGTTACCACCCCGGCTTGGACAGGTGGCCGTCAGCAGACGCTCAGCTGTAATCGGAGTTCACTTCCCATTGACCTAATGACTCAGCGGACCGAGTCGGCACGTGGCAACACCTACTCCATCACAGGGGCAGAGAAACAAGCCCAACTGCATGGCTTTGGGGTGAAGGGCCTCCCCTTGCCAGGACTGGGGCTCACTGCAAATGGCCCAAGCTGCTCAGAAACCCCAGGGACACTCCCTACAGAGCTCAGGGAGGAAGTAGAAGGAATGGCAGTGGGTGGAGTCCAGGGGTAACAGGCAGGGACAGTGGAGGTCTGTGTCATTCTGTCGTCGGGGGACATCGGGCTGGGTGGCCCAAGGCCCTTCTCCCTTTACCTGGAGCTTGGATGGCTCCCAGGTGCCCAACGACTGCCACCTCTGCCTCTGTTTCCAGGTGAGACACAGGCTTCCAGTCTTCTGGGGCATTTTCCACCCCTTCCCACCTTTCGGGATCTGATGCTGCCCCGGCTGGAGGACACACTTACCTTTTGGCACTTTTACCAAGTAACGAGTCAATTCTGCCAGGAAGGTAGCACAAACAAAAACGTTCCTGACTGAGAAGATCAAGCACTGAAATGGCTGCTCTGGATGTCAGGCAACTCCAGGAGAGAGTTATTAAAGTTTGCTCCTGCCTCCTGCCCAGTGTCAGCCTCCTGAGCCAGGCTGCTACATGGTGTCAGGAGGACAGGGCCATGTTGTTGGGTTGATGGTGGGAAGGAGGGGAGAGAAGTAATGTCTTCTATTTTTCTGTTGAATTAATTCTAATATCTACAGCAATGCATAACACATTTTTGGGGACATCCAAGGAACCCCAACTAAACATTAAAACCATGCATTGCTATTCTGGGAATGAAAATTGAAAAGCATTGCTACTTTTGCACAGTCTAAGTCATTTTAATTTTATGACTGGAGTTAACATTGAGCTATAAAATCCAGTAAATAACTGTAAAAAGCAGAGTCATTTGCTCAAAAATATTTTATGAGCTTCATTTTTGGAATGGTTGAACTTTCCATTAGATTCCTCCCCTCTGTGTACACAGAAACTTTGTGCTTTGTACAACTCTGCGTGTTAACGGTACTCCTTCCTGACTCCTTGGATGGTGGGTCGAAAGTGGTTGTTCTGTGTCTGGACGACACAACCAGCCATGCTGTGTGTCCTCACTGTTTTCTAGAAGAAACCATGGTTGTATTCTCAGCTCTGTGCTTTCAGCTGGGCTTATACCTAAACGTAAATCATTGTAGCCATCGTGGAGGCTCCCAGCCCATCAGAACTTGCTGCGCGGTTTCCATTCTTGGTGGTCAGAATGGTGAGCCTGACCCACCAAATACTCTTTTGCACTTGGAAGTCCATGTAGGTGAGGTGCTAAAGAACAACTTTTGCCTTTGCAGAGGTGATGGGTTACAGTGGAATGTTGGGGGGGGGGGGAAGAGTGGGCATAGGACCCTGAATCACTCCTATGCTGACAGAACATGGTGGGTTCTCTGCTCATTGTTCCTTGTAGGTCCTCTGGGCTCAGGAGGCACAAGGAAACCCCTCAGTCCCAGTAATGAAGCAGTTCGCATGGGGATTCCACTGAGCTGCCCGAAAGAAGGCATCCAGGACCATCCACTTGGTGGGAAGACCCAGACATCCCTAGAGATCTACTCCAGGGGCCGTCATCCAGGAAGGGAGTCCATGCTCCCCGCCTCCTGCCCAGCCCATTGTGGACAAGGTGCAGTTGACTATTTAAGACAACCGTGTGAGTGGCCGGACCCCATCCTGGAGACGCACACACTGAGGGGTTTGGGGCTAAGGGGCTTCCCCAAGCCATGCAGCTGGAAACTGGCGGGGCACTCTTGTGTGGCCCTGGCTGTGTCCCCATCATGGGGACATGGTGTCTGAGCAGACGGCACTGTGTATCCCATCTCAGTGCCACTTCTGTCCCTGGGGTCCCTGGGTCAGGCCGTCCAGCAGAGGTGCCCATCGGCTCCATCTGAGCCTCCTCCAGAGTCCCAGATCTGCCCTTACATTCCAGGATATGCGAGCCGATTCCTGGATAGCTGTGTGTGCACGGAGACTTCAGAACACTGTGTGCTTCCGTTCCCTCCCACCTCACTCCTTAACTAGCCTTGGCCTTTAAATTGTCAATCCAACCTTTTTAGCAAGCAAAATATCTAATAGGTTAGGAGTTTTTTTTTTTTTTTTATTGCCATCATTTTGCTTTATATATGGCAGTCCCTAAGGGGTGTCTGGTTAGCTCAGTCAGTGGAGCATGGGACTCTGAATCTTGGGGTCATGAGTTCAAGCCCCACATTGAGTGTAGAGATTCCTTAAAAAATCAACACAAAAAATAAACTTATGGCAGTTCCCCTGGCAGGACCTATAGCAGGAATAGAATCCAGCGTTTCAACATCTGGAACATCCTTGAAAAGGCAGTAGTCATGCCTTCCATGGCCAATATTATCCCCGTACATTCCCGTTGAGTTTTTACTAATATACCAGGCAAAGTAGTTGCCACTCTTTCACCACTATTTTATTTGGGGAATGTTTGCCCCTGACATGACTCCATTCGGGAGGACGAGGAAGAATCGGTGGCCCAAGAATTTCCTGGAGAGACTAAACAAAGGAGCGTTTCCATGTGGAGCCCTCACCCCATATTTCTTTGTCGGTGTCAAGCATCCTAAGTGATCTCAGACCCTGAGGTTCGACAACATTTTACTTTAAATGAAGATATCTTGAAATGTATAATCTTAGGGTGAACATTTCTGTCCTAGAGACTGCTTTTCTCTGCCAACAAAATCTTGTCGCGTTGATCATAGGTGATGGCTGAAGATGGACGCGGTCGGGCCAAGACAAGTGGGAAATGGGGAGTGGGAAGCAGTCACCTTCTGAACCCACAAGTGCACTGAGGTGCCCTCCAGCAGGTGATGTGGGAGGAGGGGCAGAGGGAAGGCTCTGGGCACTTTCAGTGTGGGTTCAAGTTTAGATGATGGAACTTTCCATGTCCCACTCGTTAGGTTTAGGTGCCCATATTTTACTTCTGGTAGAGAGCTAACACCCTGTACCTTTGTGGAACCACAGAGTACCAAACACGGAGCACCCAGATTAGCCTCCTCAGCACCAGCATAAAACGTCCTGGTTAACTTAGTCTGTTGCACTGGTTAAAATTTACAGTGGGGAAAAAATGTGACAGAAAGACCAGTTGGGAGGAGGAAGGAGTTTTGCATGGGGAACTGGTAATCGTGCGAGATTCCCTTAATGAACGTAGAGCCAGAGGTGGTCATACGGGTACTTTTATGATTTTATACACTATACGTTAGAAATCATGATTCTCGTTTGGTCCATGTTTCCTCACTTCCTGACTTTGTAAGAGGGGCAGCTTGGGGCTCAGAAGGAAGGAGCTCACAAGTGTCACACGCCTCTCAGACACGCACTTATCAGTTCATCACCATGTTCATCCCTCACGGAACCCCAGGAGGCAAATACAAGAATAACCCATTTACAGGTGAGGAAACTGAGAGCAGAATACTGGAGCATATGAATCTCTCGAGGCTTAGGGATCCTGAAGGACGTGCCAGACCTGGACCCGGCCCCCAGGGGTGCTGGAGCCTGAAATCACATTTTTTCCATTGCACCACACATGTGTGGAGACATGCACAGCCCACTGGGAAATCGTGCCCGTAATTATGGAAACGCTGGGGGCTCTGCGTGTCGTGTGCCTGCGTCTCACTCTTCATTAAATCCCAGCCGGGACTCCATGATAACGGCAACCAGCCCCCCTTCACCCGATCGGCAGCCATCAGGGCTCCACTTAATTCTCCACGTGGGGAGACGGACATGGGAAGTATTGACAAGCTATTCAACACGTGCCTTTTATGGCCTGTCTAACAGAGATGTCTGAGTTTGTACATTTTTCATGGTCTTCATCTGAATCCAGATAGTAAACGCTATGTCAAGATTTAGAGCCCAGGAAATAAGTCCATTACCGATCTCAGTGGGTGCCACTTATATGCCTCTAAACCACATCTGTTGAGATGAAATGGCATTCCCGGGACACTTGGCTGCCTTGTGGCTGCATAGTTGTTACAGGACGTGGAGTCCTGAGCTGCCTGGGCTCCTCCAGGGCCCCCCTCCCCCCCCCGCCCGAGCAGGAAGCAGGACAGTCTGCTGTCCATGGGGGTGCACGGCCACAGCGCCGGTCCCACTGCCACCTCGGGGCTGGTCAGATCCCAGTCTGCCACTGACCAGATTCACAGGCAACAGACTTGTCCTGAGACGAAACTTACTGCATGACCTGTAATCAGGGAAGTTGAATGCTGTTCCAAGGGGAATATCCTGACACGGAAATGAAAAGGTTCTTCCAGACACTGGCCAACACACCTGAGAGGGGCTTCCCGACCCCAAGCCCTGTTCTTATGTGGCCATTCCCACAGGGCCGGGCCCTGACTGCCTTTTGGCTCAGACAGCAACTGGCCCACAGGTGGCTGGGATTCGTTCTTTTTACGTCCTAGTTACAATGGCCACTGAATCACAGTTACACTTTTTCTTGGTGAATTCAATGCAAGCATTCAAGTTTCAAAAATCGTTTTATGTTACTATTCTGACTGTGAAAGATGTGTCTATGTCCAAAGGTTAAAACCACATGCCAGAGGGTTCTTCAAGAAGACTTAGCCCCCATTGTGACATTTCCCAGCCCATCCGATCGAGCTCCTGCAAGATATACTCATCAGTTTCTGTTGTATCTTTCTAGTGCTTATTTTTTTGCAAAGATAGGCAAGGATGTATACGCATTCATTTATTTTCCCATCCTTCGTTTTTAAAAAGTAGCATGCTGTGGGCGCCTGGGGGGCTCAGTCAGTTAAGTGTCCAACTTTGGTTCAGGTCATGATCTAGTGGTTCGTGAGTTCAAGCCCTGCGTGGGGCTCCGTGCTGACAGCTCAGAGCCTGGAGCCGGCTTTGGATTGTGTGTCTACCTCTCTCTCTGCCCCTCCCCCACTCACACTCTGTCTCTCTGTCTCTGTCTCTCTCAAAAATAAACAAACATTAAAAAATTTAGAAAGTGGCATGCTGCCCTCTGGAAAACAGTGTGGAGGTTCCTCAAAAATTAACACTAGAACTCCCCTATCACCCAGCAATAGCACTGCTAGGAATTTACCCAAGGGACACAGGAGTGCTGATGCATAGGAGCACATGGACCCCAATGTTCATAGCAGCACTCTCCACAATAGCTAAAACATGGAAAGAGCCTAAGTGTCCATCAACAGATGAATGGATCAAGAAGATGTGGTTTATCTATACCATGGAATACTCCATGGCAATGAGAAACAATGAAATCTGGCCTGTGTAGCAACGTGGATGGACCTTGAGGGTGTTATGCTGAGCGAAATAAGTCAGGCAGAGAAGGACAGTTACCATATGTTTGCACGTATAGGAGGATTAGGAGGAACTTAACGGAGGACCGTAGGGGAGAAGAAGGGGGGAAATGGTGGGGAGAGGGAGGGAGGCAAACCATGAGAGATTCTTGAACGCCGAGAACAAACTGAGGACTGATGGGTGTGGGAGAGGGGGGTGACGGGCATGGAGGAGGCACTTGTGGGGATGAGCACTGGGTGTTATATGGAAACTAACTTGACAATAAACTGTTAAAAAAAAAAAGAAAAGAAAGTGGCATGCTGTCTACACTTGTTTTCTATTTCTTTGTTCTGCTGAAATACAAATCTGGAAATCATGCACACTGACATTGGGAGCATCCTTGAGAGTCTGGGTAGCACTCTGCTGCGTGGGGTACCAGGGGTCAGTCAACCTCCCCTGTGTATGGGCACCTGCACTGTTCCACCTCAACCAAGACATTGGCTAATACCCCCAGTAGAAGAGAGGACCTGCGTGCCTTCCGGAAGGTGCAGTGGGCTGTACGGGACATTAACTGTCAATTGTGCTTGCTCAAAATACTCAACCTGAGTCCAATCATGAAGAAACAAAAAGACAAATCAGAACGTGAAACATTCTTCCAAAATGTCAAGACCAGGAAGGACAAAATAAATAATGGAGCGAGGGAGGAAGGGAAAAGGAAGACACACAGACACTGATTTCTGTTCTTGAGTCTTGGTTGGGTTCGGATTGAATTAAAGACAAAAGAACTCCACGTGATGTTTGGGGACAAATGAGGAAGTTTGTGAGCCATAATGATGCTCTGATACGGGAGTTAAGCCCTTGGCTGATAATGCCCTGGCAGACGCCGTTGGCACAGGCGACCATCTCTCTGACGGGTGTGGGCGGGGAGGTAGTGAGGTCTACAGCATACTTTCAAGTGGTCCAGGTAAAATGTGTGAGTGTGTGTATCTGTGAGCGTGTGTGTGTGGTGTGTTTGAGTGTGTGTGGTGGGAGATGTGAGTGTGTAATGTGATTGATGTGTTGGTGTGTGTGAATGCAAATGTGTGAGTGCATGTCAGAGTACACAATGTATGAGTGTGTCACAGTGTGAGTGTGTGTGAGGTGAGTGTTGTGTCTGTGTAGCAGTGTGAGTGTGTTAGAATGCGAGTGTGTACGGATGTGTATGAGTATGCGTGTGAGTATGTGAGTGCACACGGCAGGGAACCGGCTGACACGGAGGAAGGCGCCGGCCGAGTCAGTGTGCATGACGGTAAACAAAGCGGGGGGGGGATTTATGTGGTTGCTCACGGTGCTAATTTGAAAAAAATTTTCTTTTAGGGTTGACGTTTTTCAAGATTCACAACAAAATGAGTAAGTTGGAGGAAACGTTCTCTATTAAGACAAAAGGGGAAAAAGCCCACACGATTCTGCTTCTCGTTAGGCCCTCCTCCTGCAACATATCGAGGACATCAGGAAAGCCCTTTTATGATCTGAAAATGTGGGCTCTGGGTTTGGTTGTTAATTCGAGCATATTTAACCAAGTGGAAAAAAGTCGGGGGTAAAATGTGAGGCTCCCAGCACGGGGCAGTGTAGACCCACGCCTTGCACTGTGCGCCCCTTCTCTGCAGGGTCGTGGTCTGCGTGGATGGCAGAGGGTCCCCGGGCGGCTGCAGTGCTGGGAGCTCGGGACACTTACACCCCGGGCAGCCTCCTAGGTTCTGAAGGAGTCGGGATCCTTCTCCGGGTTGTCCTGAGATCAGAGGCCCAGGTGTGGCCCGGACTCTCCGACGCAGCCGCGTCCGTGGAGTCGACTCGAGCGCAGCCGGCGGCGGCTGAGCCCGACTCCTTACCAGGTCCTCGCAGCCGGCCGTGGGGGGTCTGCGGTCCCCTGGGCTCCCCAGCGGGTGGAGAGGAACACGGTGTGACAGTCCCCACGACAGTCCCCACGAGGACACGCCCAGCTGTGCCACAATTATCCTTCGTAGAATCGGGGCAAATCTCCAAGGAGTTTGGCAAAGCGAGACCGAGGGCAGCAGCTGAGATTCCCGGCGCTGGATGGCAGGGGGTCCCCTCAGCTCTGGATCGTAGTGCGTCCTGGTGACTCCGGCCCAGAAGGAGGGGCCGAAGAGGGAGCAGGGGCGAGCGAGGGAGGGTGCGGGAGGGGCGGCCTGGACCTGCAGGGCGCAGCCGCCCTGTCTACACCGGGAGGGCCCCGAGGCCCCAGGCGGTTCCCCCGACGCCCAGCTTTCCTGGCGGTGGGTCCGCCCCTGTGCCCTCGCTGCCCCGTCAAAAGCCGCCTTCCCTACGCTGGTTCTGAGTGTTTGGGGGAGACGGCAGAACAGCGGACATTCCCCACCCTAAGGTGCTGGCAGCGGTGACGCGCACCACTAACTTACTAACTTTTCTGGAATTCGCCCGAAATCCAACGCCCACCGGACTTCCCACAGCTGCCTCGGCGCATCTGAGCAGGAGACCCTGCGGGCAGCGGGGCTCCAGGCCCTGCGGACCCTCCCCAGGCCGCGGCCCCGCCACGCCGCGCCCGGACCTGGGGCGGCAGCCACCCCACCCCCCGCCCCGCTGCGAGCGCTCCCGCGTGTGACCCGGGCGCCCGCTCTGCACCCCAGCTCTCCTGTCTGCCGGGCCAGCGCTTCGGCCCCTTGCTGCCTTTAGGGGACCCTGGGGGCGCCGACCCGTAACGGGGTGCACGGCAGGGGCTCCCTCGCCCCCTCGGCGCCCCGAGACCTCCTCCCGTCCCGCGTTCTCCCAGCTGCGCTGTTGACTGTTTCCCGGGACGCTGGAGGGGCGGGAAGGCAGCCATCGCTGCAGGTCACCCCGCAGGCTGTGTGGTTTCCCGACGCCGCGCCCCCCCAGTGCGATGATGTCGCCCCGCCAACGCTGCGCCGCCCCAGTGCGATGACGTCCCCCCGCCGACGTCCCCCCGCCGACGCCGCCCCAGTGCGATGACGTCACCCAGCCGATGCCGGGCCCCAGTGCGATGACGTCACCCCGCCGACGCCGCGCTGCCCCGCCCAGTGCGATGACGTCACCCAGCCGATGCCGGGCCCCAGTGCGATGACGTCACCCCGCCGACGCCGCCCAGTGCGATGGCGTCACCCAGCCGATGCCGGGCCCCAGCGATGACGTCACCCGCCGACGCTGCGCTGCCCCGCCCAGTGCGATGACGTCACCCCGCCGACACCGCCCCAGTGCGATGACGTCACCCCGCCGACGCCGCGCCGCCCCAGTGCGGGGCCTCGTCCCCGATGCGCGTGCGCAGCCGAGAGGAAGGCCTGTCAGGGACGCTGGAGCTGTGGCTCTACGTGTTCAGCGAATATTGACCGACTGTCTTCAGGAGCCAGGACTTCTCTAGGCTCAGAGGTTGAGCCTGAAGCGAACAGGATGAGCCTCTTACGTTCTCCGGGTGGGAAGAGTCGGACATTCGTGTAAAACACGGGGGTGTTAGACGAGCAGGGGCCCCGGACTTAGTGGAAGGGCCGTGAAGGGAGGTGTCCCCAGGGGTCATTGGCCGAAAACCTGATCTGGGTCAGAGAGAGCTGGGGGCTCTCCCAGGGGGCTGGGCCGGAGCCCCAGGATGGAAGCTTCTCCCGAAGTCGGGACCCTCCCCCCGGGGTCCCCCCCTTCCCTCTGGCTCCCCCTGCACCCACGCCCCCAGCCCCCCACACTGCCCCGGGCCGGCGGCCTGGTGAGGTGGGGGTGGGGCTTAGGTGGGCGGACTGAGGCCACGCCTGCGACTGTGGACGCTGCTTACGTAGCGCCTGGTGGGACCCCTTGCCTGGGTCCCGGCCCAAGCCTCCCGGTGAGGGGGCCGACTGGCTTGCGGGTGTGACTGGGCGCCTGCGCTGGGCTGGGCTGAAGCACACCGTGCCAGAACGTTCTCCCCGTTGTGTTCCTGCGCTTCCAGTGGGAGAGTCGCAGGCCTCGTCCGTGTGTGCTCGGGATCGGAGCGCTTGCCTTTCCGGCCTGTTCCTGCCTGCGCAGCACCTCCCACTGTTGAGGCAGGGTCCTCCCTCTCCCTTCTTTTAAAAACAAAAACAACGGGAATGGACCAAAATGGAACTTACCAGACTTCGTTGGTAGAGGACAGACATGTTGTGTTACCGCACCTCCAACATCACAGATGAGAAACAAATTTCAGTCAGATGCGCTGCATCATCGATTTACCCTGCGTACAAAGATGATGTCAGTAAATCACCATCCAGGGAAGAAGCCATACAGACGTGCAAAGCGCGGGTATAGACGTGTGTCTGCAAGCTGATTAATAAGACATGTTATTTTAGATTTTCTGATATAAGTAGTCTTCATCAAACTTTTAAAATTTGTAGTTTGTCTTATGGGATCCTTCTAAATAAATCTACTTTTGTGTCTAATTTTCCATTGGTGTTTTTGTGTATTTTCTTTAAGAAGGTCCCCATCTCCCCCCCCCCCCACCTCAACCCTTGTATAAACTTCTGTCACTCAAAACCTGGATCTGTCACTCAAAACCTGGATCTGTCACGGCATGATTGTATTGAGGTATTGAGGGGATGAGCTTTCTAGATAGGAACATGTGTAAAGGTCCTGGGGTAGAAGTGTGCTTGGGCTGTCCAGAGAAGAGTGAGGAGGTCACTGTGTCTGGAATTGATGAATGATGCGGCAGGTGGTCAGAGAACTGGTCCATGGGGGTAGTCTGGGTGAGGTCATGGAGCTATGGTCATGATTTGGGTTTTTATGAAGAAAAAAGTGGGGCTTTTGGGTCACTGGGTCCGAGAAGTTCCCTGATCCCACTTGTGCTGTATGGAGTGATTCTGGCTGCAGCGATAAGAACTACCTCAGTGCTGTTCCTGGTTCTTCCCAAGTGCCCTCAGCCACTCCCGACTGCAATCAGATGGGCTCAGTGTTCCAGGAACATTTCCCCCTTGAGATACAGACGATGCTGCCTAACGATTTGGAACTCACCTCCACACGCTTTCCCCAGGCTCGGACTTGGCCAGAGGTCAACCAGAAGGCTGTGGCACCGCTTTGCAGATGGATGGTGAGGTGTCTGCCGGGCCAGCCTGCCACAGGCCTCGCGGATGCTGGCTTCTGGGGTGGCGCACAGAGTCTGCTTGGGCCCAGGGGGCAAGTACACAAGCCAGTTAAGAGAGCCGGATGTATGCGGCCCAAGGTACAAGCCAGGTCCTGGGATGCGATGCCCTTTTAGGTTAGTCTTCATGCTTTACTTGGAGATAATTGCTGAACGGCCTGCAGCTGCAGGAAGTAGCGCAGGGGGACCCTCACGCCCACCTCGCCACAGTGATAACACCCCGCAGTAATCCCTTGAGATTCATTTAGGCTGTTGCATGCACCATGGGTTCATTTCTTTTTATTGCCGAGTGGCATTCCGTGGCCTGGATGGGCAAGACGCTCTTAAAACACATTTTTCTAAGGGGCTGATATCCAAAATATATAAAGAGCATGTGCAACTCCACACCAAAGAAATAATCTGCTTAAACTAGGCAGAGGACATGAGGAGACATTCCCCCAACAAGGACCTACAGATGGCTGACAGACACATGAAAAGATGCTCAACATCGCTCGTCATCAGGGAGATTCAAATAAAACCACAATGTCACCTCACACCTGTCAGAAAGGCTAAAATCAGAAACACAAGAAATAGCAGGTGTTGGCGAGGATGTGGAGAAAGGGGAACCCTCTTGCACGCTGGTGGGAATGCAAACTGGTACAGCCACTCTGGGAAACAGCGTGGAGATTCCCCCCAAAATTAAAAGTAGAATTACCATATGATCCAGTAATCACACTACTGGATATTTGCACAGAGAAAATAAAAACTCTAGGTCTAAACATACATGCCTTATTTTTACAGCGGCATTAATTATAACAGCCACGACCTGGAAGAAAGCCAAGTGTCCATCGATGGATGAATGGATAAGGAAGATGTGTATATATGTGATTACGGATATATGCATAATGGGATATTACCTTGTCATGAAACGGAAGAAAATCTTGCCATTTGCAACAACATGGATGGATCTAGAAAGTATAACACGAAATGAAATAAGTCAGTCCGAGAAGGGTAAATACCATGTGATTTCACACATATGTGAAATTTTGAAACAAAACAAAGAAAGAAAGAAGAGATAAACCAAGAAACTTAACTATAGAGACACACTGATGTTTACCAGAGGGGAGGGGTGGGGGGAAATAAGTGATGGGGATTAAGAGTACACTTTTCGTGGGGCACCTGGGGGCTCCGTCGGCTAAGGGTCTGACTTCGGCTCAGGTCATGATCTCATAGTCCGTGGGTTCGAACCCCGCGTTGGGCTCTGTTCCGACAGCTCAGAACCTGGAGCTACTTCACATTCTGTGTCTCCCTCTCTCTCTGCCCCTCTCCTGCCCACCCTCTGTCTTTCTCTGTCTCAAAAATAAATAAACTTAAAAAAAAAAAGAGCACACTTTGCAAGATGAGCACTGGGATGCATGGCATCCAGCTGTATTGTTATACTGTGCACCTGGAGAGAATATAACATTGTATGTTAATTATACTTGAATAAAAAATGTCTACAAATTCAAAATACATTTCTCATTATCAGGATCCCTGGGAAATAATCCCAAAGAGTTCCCACCATGTTTTGAGGGATTTCAGGGTCCTCAGGATGAGTTATGCCAACGTGGGGGACCTTACTCACCTGAGTCGACATCCGGGGGCGTTCATTGAGAGAAACAAACTGAATCCCCTGAAAGTCATGGGGCTCATGGGCCAGGGGTGGGGAGTGCTTCGGGGAGGGGGGGCAGTGTTGGCTGCTGGCCGTTTGGGCTCTTGGTGCTTGCGGGATGGACGGGACTGAGGCTGGGCCCTGGGCCGCCTCGGGGAAGGTGCCGGGGGTGGGCCCTGGCTCCTCAGGGGTGAGGCTGCGGCTGGCTTTGCTGTTCCTTCCTTCAGCGTGGGGCGACAAGGGAGCTGTGCTCTTTGGAGGGTGGTGGGATGTCCCATGTCCAGGGGTCACCTCACATGAGATGGGCACCCCTGGGACCACAGGGGTGGCCCGAATGCCGGCCTAGAGCAGCAGGGCTCTCCTCAGATGCGGGAAAGCCCCGGCCAGTTCACCTCCCCGCCTGGCGGCCCCACTACCTTCCTCTCTCTGAGAATAAATTGGTTAATTTTGCAGAGTGCTTTGAAAACATGGAGCGCTGTAAAATGCTCGCGGCGTAAGCAGGCCCCCCGTGTGCTGGAGAAGGAAAAGGTGCAGAGGGGGCTGTGGCTTGCTGTTTGCATAGTAAATTTAATGATTGCTTCTGGAAATTATGCTTTCTTATTTATAAGTCTTGTCAAGGAAATAAATTGGATGGAATCACCAGATGGCCCTAAATATTGTCTTTATTGCTTAGAACCATCCTGAGAGAGCTTTTGTTCGAGGTCCTCAGAGCCTTGCAGTGGGGACCGCGGGACACAGAGGGACGCGGCGCCTGATTCCGATGATCGTCACGGCCATCTATTTATTTGCTCAGTGAGGTGAGGGGGAGACCATCTCATATAGACTTATTAGAGGGTCCAAAAGTGTAACACTCTTCAAAAGGGTCACTATAAATATGCCACATACTGTATTTCATGGAGTTTATGGGAAAGGAAATTGAAATCTCCTAAAAATAGAATTGAATCTTGTCCAAACAATATTGGATACACCAAACGAGTGTTTTTGTTATTACATAGAACGGGCTGATATTCTGAGCACATTTTCATAAACCTTTAGTTTGTTTTCATAAATGTTGGACTTTCCTACAATTCTTAGGTTTCTTACAATTACCCGCCAGCGTGACAGTGTTTTAAAACTGAAAATGAAAGGCTCGTTTGTGGCCAGACCGCCCCTCCTCCTGCCCTTCTTGCTCAGGTAGCTGGCTCCGCTCCCTAGGTCTCAGGGCACCCGGGCGGCCTGTGGGCCAGGGAACCGATCTGGACTCTTCCGGAGGCATCCTCGGAGTGGCGACGAAATGAGGTCTCCAGCAGGAGGTGAACCCGCCTCCTGGCCTGCACTGCAGACTTGGGCCCCGAGACCCCGTGGCCATTCCTGAGGCCAGGAGGCCCAGGGAGCTTCTGAGCCACCCCCTCCAGGAGGAAGGGAAAGAGCCTGGTTTGTTGAAGCCCCTCCAGGTAGGCGAGCCTTGCGATATCCTCCCTGTTTTCGTCCACTTGCACACTTCAGGGAAGGGATAAAAAGGTCAGGAATCACAGCGGAACGGCACGCGCAAACACGTGTTACGCTTCAGATCAGCCGAGTGGAGACAGTCTCGCGTATTCACACCCCATCGGGATGCTGGGCCTGGACTGGGTGGGTCGGAGGGAAGCAGCCTCGCACCCGTGTCTTCTGGGAAATGCCGACAATCTGAGCATCAGCACCAATGGAACCAAGACCCGCCCTTTACGAGGTGGCTTCGCTCTGCTTCCCGAGGGACGGCTGCCCCAGGAGTTGGTGACAGGGCCCCGGATGCCCTAGTCTGCAGAGATTTCACATAGAGAAGTTTCTGGAATGGGGGTGGTGCACAGACTATGTGTACAAAGGATTCACTTTCTTACGCATCCCTACTGTGGACATAATCATTTAAATTTTTATTACTTAAAGACGCGCACAGAGAAGGCTCCTATAAACCCTTTGCACCTGACATTATGCACATAAAACTGAGAATCAGGCGCAAATGAAGGTTTACTATCAGCGATATTTAGATGAAAAGCATCGGTATTGTTTGGTTTAAGGTGCTGTTCCTCATGTGGGTACGTTCCCATTTCGGGGCTTTGTTTCTCTGTGTTAGGAGGTGATACCTCATCTCTCTCTTCACCACCAAACTATGGAGAGAGATCCCTTCAGCCACCCTGGTGGCAAAGGAACATGGCATCATGGAGAAGAATTGCTTGCTAACTAATCTCAACTCTGTCTTTTTCCTTATTAGCAGAGGCCACAGTCGAGGACAAATCATTCATGAAACAAAGCTCACAAGAAATAGGTCATTACAGTTTAAAAAAAAAATAACGGAAACAAAACAGCAAAGCCAAAAACGTGGAAAAGGTAAAGACGCATGGGTTTCTGAGCGTGTCTATGGGCCCCTCACGGTCCAAAGGGTGTGCTGATAAAGGCATGATACTTTCATTCTGAGGCCTTCAGGTCATAGCACCTAATGGCCAACTTTCCTTAAGAGTTACACAGACCGGGGGCACCTGGGTGACTCAGTCTGTTAAGCATCTGAATTCAGCTCGCGTCATGATCATACAGTCTGTGAGCTCGAGCCCCGCGTCGGGCTCTGTGCTGACAGCTCAGAGCCTGGAGCCTGTTTCAGACTCCGTGTCTCCCTCTCTCTCTCTGCCCCACCCCTACTCTCTCTCTCTCTCTCTCTCTCTGTCAATACTAAATAAATAAACTTAAAAAAAATAAAAAAGAAAGAGTTATGCAGATGGGAACTTGTGTTGACTTAGATGTCCTTGTGGGGACATAGTCTGTTGCATGTGCAGGGAAGCACCTTGGGAATGCTGCACGGGGAAGGGTCCGGAGCAGTGCTAGTCGGTCCTGGGGCTCTGGCCAGCTCCAGCTTCTTGGGGGACTAACTCCCTGTTGGGAAGCCACGTGGATACGATGCAGCACCAGTTTAGGTCTGCAATGGAGGAAAGGGCTATTTGTTACCTAGCTCCGCTTTGCAGACAAATACAACTGTTTTTAATTGTTCATAAAAGAAATTATATTGTCCTCAAACTACTTATTGTTTTGAATATGTAATGCAACATTACAGATCAAAATCAGAAAAAAAAATGAATAGAAGGGCATAGGACAGAAAAAGTTCTCCCTTCTGCTCCCATGGCCTCACCGCCATTTTGTTTCCTATAAGCAATATTGCTAAGTTTTATGCATCTTCCAGAAAATTCTTTTTAAATTTACAACCATGTGCAAATGCTTTTACATGAGTGGTAATAAATTACACATGATCCTGGACCTTTGTCCACAATTGTTTCAGTGACTGATGTTGAGTTCATGCCCCCTCATGTCACTATACAGGCCACATTCTCATAAATTACGTGCACAAGTTAAGAAGTTTGCAATGCCCACCTTGGATGGCCTCCGTGGATCCCTACGATGTGACTCCCTGGGAACTTGGGATTTATGAACCAACCCCACGCGGAAGTTGGGAACTCATGATTATCAAAGGAGCTTAAAATGCCTTCCGTGTGCGCTCTTCCAAGGATGCTGAGTGTGATTCTGCACCTTCGTGTGGGGGACAGTGTGGGAGCCCAGTAAGAGGGCTGTTCTCGTCAGCTCCCTCAGAAGCCTGCATGAGAACCCGTGGGTGACAGAGCTCCCTGTACCTGTCACCCCTGCATCAGCCACTCTCCACCCTTCCTTCTGGCACTACAGATGCTGTGCGTCTCATGTTCTTTGTTTTTTCTCCTCTTCCCCCTTTTAATGAGATACAACTGACACATAGTACTGTATAAGCGGATGGTGTATGGCATAATGACATGGCCACACATATCCTGAAATGATGACCACAGTGACCTTCACATTCATCACTTCGTACTGATATTAAAAAGAAAAGAAAAGAAAAGAAGAGAAAAGAAAAGAAAAGAAGAGAAAAGAAAAGAAGAGAAAAGAAGAGAAAAGAAAAGAAAAGAAAAGAAAAGAAAAGAAAAGAAAAGAAAAGAAAAGAAAAGAAAAAACCTGTCCATCCTTCTGATGAGACCTGTTAAGGCTTATTCTCTTAGCGACTCTCAAATATGCAGTCCAGGAGCCTGACCCACACTCATCACGTCATCCATGACATCCTGCGATGTGTTGTCTTACAACTGGAGTTTGTACCTCGGGTCGCCTTCCTCCCCCTCCCCCACTCGGCCTCCTGGGACCACAGACCACAGACCCCATCTCTGCTTGTGACTTTGCTCTTGTTTTGGTTCTTTTCGGTGCCACATAGAGGTGAGATCACACGGAATTTGTCCTTCTCTGTCTGACTTACTCTCTTAGCATAACGTCCTCAGCTCCATCCACGATGTCACAAATGGCAGGTTTTATTTTGTAATGACTGCCTAGTGTTCCATTTTGTTCCAATGGTGTTTCATGTATGTGTAACTTAGTCACCGGTTTAGTTTGGTTCAGTCATTGGCCAAATCCAGCCGATGCTCCCAGTTTCCCCCACAGAGAGGGCCCTGCCTGTCACCGCGGCCTGTGCGGGCCTTCCCTCGCCCTCAGTCTCACCTCCCGCCTGAGCCCCCAGAGACCCCTCCACTGCACTCCCTGCCTCTTCTCCCGCGTGGCTCCCACAGCCGAGGTCCCTCCTGAAAAGCCACCTCCTCCATGAGGTCCCCCCCCGGGCCACCTTCCTCCACCCAGCTTGTTCCCGTGTCACCCCCACTCCCTGCTTCTTTGTGTTTTCATTGCACACGTGCAGACGGTACGCGTAATTGTATGTTTATTTTTTGTGGCCAGTCCTTCCCCCTCCCCTGGGAGTCCCCTCCAGGAGTGCGGAGGATCAGGAATCTTTGGCCGTCTGGTTCTCCGAGGGATCCCAAGTGCCCGGAAAAAACATTCCCCCAAAGGGATGAACATGAGTGGGTCCCCCGGAAGGTGGACGTGAGCTCAGCAGTCTAGAAGCGCAGTCGGCCCCCTGCACGGCTGCCCATGCAGCCCGACCTCCTCGGTGAGAGGTGGTGGGACCCCCAGATGCCTGCCTTCCTTCTCCAGCCCTCCTCTCACCCTAATAATTTAAATTATAACCCAAACTGCTAGTGGGAGAGACATACAACCTGGAGGGGTGTTGTTTTCAAACGGAAGCAGGTCCAGGGGGCGGGCGAGGCAGTGTGCCTGGCAGAGGGCAGGGCCAGGCGGGCCTCACTCGCGCGGCTCCTCACCTGTTTGAAGGCGGCTTCATTGCATGTCACTCCTGCGCTGTTAGAAGTTTAGTCTTTTGTTAAATTATTTAGAGCTTTTGGGAGCTGCCAATCAGGGTGGGATTAAAGCTGGGTGTTCCTTTCTGGGCCCTGCTGGTCGGCAGCTCTGTCTCTTCAGTGACAAAATATCACCAGGAAGCACGATTTCCTTAGGAAAGAAAATTAGCATTTGATCCAGATTAATCCAGTTGAGTGTGGTTCATACCCGATCGCATCAAGAGCTGTCCTTTTGCTGTGGCCACTGTGAGAGAAGATTCCGGAAAAACGGCCATCAGGACTTAGGTTTGTCTTCTTTCTCAATCGCCCTCCGATTTTTTTTTTTAAATTTTTTTTTTTAATATTTTATTTATTTCTAGGAGAGAGAGAGAGAGACAGCGTGAACAGGGGAGGGTCAGAGAGAGAGGGAGTCACAGACTGAAACAGGCTCCAGGCTCTGATCTGGCAGTCAGCACAGAGACCGACGCGGGGCTCGAACCCACGAACTGCGAGATCATGACCTAAGCGAAAGTCGGACGCTTAACCGACTAAGCCACCCAGGCGCCCCTGCCCTCCGACTTTTAATTACAGTAATTTGAAGGAGAAATGTGCTTCCTGTTAAGCTGAATGTAAAATTAGTTTGATGCTAGAATTATTAGAAAAATCATTGGGGATTATAAACAAGGCACAATCTTGAGAAAGCATTTGTGTGTAGATCTCATCTCAGCTGAAAACTTGTCTTGTGAACATGTTACTTGAGGCTGAAGTAGTCACTGGCCCAGGATACCATTGGTGCCTGTGGAGACAGCAGGCGCCCATAGGCCTTCAGGTCTTCAGGGGACGATTAGCAGCTGACCCTCCGACCCTCTGCAAAGCCTTCCTAAGCAGGATTGTTTGCTGTGTCTGTGTATTCTCATGATGCTGGAATGTGCCGGCTGGGTGCTCTTCTCTGTCCGCTCTGAATGGGGATATCACGAACTGCTGGGTCCCCGTCTTTGCTGACATTTCTGTTGCAGGAGAGATACCGGTGACGGCCCGGGCCAGGCAAGAATGTATGCATACATCTCCACAGCAATGAACGGACATGACATTCTACACTCTAGGTCCATCCATGTTGTTGCAAGTGGCAAGATTTCATTCTTTGTGATCGCCAAGTAGTATTCCATTGTGTGTATAAACCATCTCTTCTTTACCCATTGATCAGCCGATAGACATTTGAGCTCTTTCCACAACTTGCCTCTTGTGAATAGTGCTGCTATAAACATCGGGGTGTGTGTGCCCTTCAGATCTGCATTTTCATCACTTATCACCAGGGAAATACACATCAGAACCATATCTCTTTTGACGTAGACATTGGAAGTGATTCACGCCTAACGAATGCTTTATAAACAAAATGAATTTGGCAAAGGAGTCTTTTGGTTGTGAGCATGTTAGTGATTATGTCCACTTGACAAAGGACCATCACTCAAGCTGGCAAACAAGATGCATCAGGCATTTGACTGCATCTTCCTCTCCAGCAACCCTCCTTCCTGATGGCGTTTAAGATCATCTTTAGCCACCTGCCCCGTCCTTCCTTCTTTGCTTCATTCTTCGCCCACAGTCTTCTTTCCGTCCAGCCAGCCATTCACTCACATCTTCATGTTCCTTAATGGTCTGGGTTGACTTATTTCCACAAATGTCTCCTGAACAGGATAGACCCCTGACAATGACCAATTTTATTGATGTCACAGATATTTGCAATGGGACCAGAGTTTCACATTCCCGCTGAATGGGGGTTTTCTCCGGGGTGGGAGGGGAGATCGCTCACGGTAAGCTCTTTGCTCTGTCACTCCCAGCTTGCGCATCTCTGTATTGGACGCAATTTCTTCTGATTCCACCATCTATTCCTACAAACGATCCGACCGCAAGGAGAGATTATGCTTCTGCTCATTACGGGACGAAAGACATAAACTTTTTCATGGAGTTGGCTGATCACTTCAGTTGGAAGTTCTTTATTTTGTTCCTTCTGAAAAATGATATTTTAAGAATACTGAGGAACGCACATGAGTGGAGAATGCTTCCTGCATATTGTGTGGGGGGAAGTGGTTAATCCCCAGATAGGGCTTTATCTGACCCCACTAACATGGTGATGTGAAGCGCTTGTCTTTCATTTTTCTTAGAGAGGCATGGAGACCCACTTCCCTCAGGACCTGAGCTGCCGGCCAGCGGTGCCCAACCCTTGCGGGTCCTGGCCCCATTTTTCTGAGCCACGTGGTGGGAGCCTGGGGGACACAAGAATGTACCCCACACCTTCCAGATGGGATTTTATTTGCAGCAGCTGCTGGGTCTCTTCCAGAGCGGGTGCTGCCCTCTCTCCTGATCACTTAATCTATCAGAGGGAGGGCCGAGTGATCTAAAGCATCTCTTACTTTCAAGTGCTTCCAGATCTGAGAGCACTCCACGGCCTCGGTTCTGCGTGGGGCTGTTCTCCTCATGAGGAGGAATGGGAAATAAGAACCGGCTGAGTTTCAGACACAGCCATCTGGCTATTTGTATTTAGCAACCTTTGAAAGTATACGGAAACCCATTTCTGTGATGCAACTTTCACCCATGTTTGAACAGTCGTGGGGCCTGGGTGATGGGTCAGGCCAAGTGTACACGACTGGGCTCAGGGTGCACGTCCTGGACTCACCACTTTTTTTCTTCTTGCCTTTGAGCCTCAGTTCCCTAATCTGTAAAATGGGATAGTAAATAAAAGTGAATCTTGTAAGTATTGTGAGGGTTGGTAAGACACATGTAAATGGTTTTAACAAATTGCTTGGCGCCCGGTGAGTGTCCGGAAAATCTGCTTCGAAGCGTTAGGGTACAAACCATATTTGGAATGTGCTTAATGGAGAGAAGTGTTGCCCTCAGCATTGGGGCAGCGCCATGAAGGTGCTGTCAAGGGAGCTTTGGACAGAGTCCCTCCGAAGGTCACATGGCCAGACAACTGTCCTCAAGCCCCAGACCCCATGCATTCCCAGGCAGGGGGCTTCTCAGTGCACACTCAGCCTGAGGATGGAGAGAGACCCCTGTTGCCACCGGGCTGAGTGCCGTGTCAGTGACCATTGGATGTTACCAGGAAATGCAGCCCAACACAGAGCTGTTCAGAAAACCCGCATGCTCTGTGCCCTGGGTCCCCCGCCCCCCATGGCTCCCTGAGGCCCTGGGTTCTCTGTGGGTCCTGTCCACACCGGGGGAGCTCTGGTGGCTCTCTGCTCCCTGGGTGGTTGGCTGATGGCTTTTTAATTGGACCTGAGTCTGTTGACATAATGACAGAGTCAACAACCATCCCATTTGGAGGGGGCGGAGGGCAAGAGAATTATTTTGCATCTTAAAGCTTCCAGAGAGCTCGTGTTAGTTTTCCCTCTTAATTTTATTTTCCTTTCTTGTTTGGGCAACCTCGAGAAGCTTAGAAATGGCCTTAAGAGTCTTTATAACAGTGTTTTTGTTCCAAGTTAATCTTGGCAGGATGAGAGTTGTTTTAGTCTCACTTTGGTTGATAAATGACACTTGTTTTAATTGCATGTTGTGGAGAATTGATTCAAGATGACTTGCGGCATTTGGAACAACCAGGCCCGAATATGAGTCTTGTTTTGACTGGTCAGAAATAATTCTTACGTAAGGTGGTGAGACCTTTTAACTGAGATGGTAATGCGGGGAATGCGTGCACCGTCACCAGACACCAGTGGGTCTGGAGCCGGGAGTCGGGGCCGCGATCACAGCTCACCGCCTCCTCCTGGGTGCCGAGGAGCCCCTAACTTCGGCCTGCTGGGTGTCAGTTTCCTCATCTGTAAAATGGGCTCTTGGTGCCCACCCTCGGCTGCTGTGAGGAGCATAGGAGAGTGGGTGAAGTGCTCGCCCTGGGGCACAAGCAGGGCCCTTCAAAACGTGAGGGGGCAGCTTCGGTGCCAGCGCTGTGGTTTCCAGCACGAGCTGTTTCCGGAGGCCCAGGCTTCAGATTCCCAAGTGCAAAGCCCTTGCGGCCTGTGCGTTTCGTGCGACTGGCTCCCTTGCTGGCCAGCGTGACGGCTCAGCCGCGTGGAACTGCACACGCGGGGTGGCGAGAGACAGGCTGCCCGGGCCGAGAGCAGAGCTCGGCCCCCTTCTGCAGTGAGGACACAGGGGCCGCCCCGCACCCTAGTGCACCTGCCCGGGCGTGGGCCACGCACAGTGAGGGATGGGTGCCCGGGGCTCGGTCTGGCCGTCCCGGGGCTGGTCCAGAGCCCCCTCGAACACCGCTGCCTGGGGCCCCCTGAGATGCTCGGCAAGCTCACCAGGCCTGCTGGGCGTGAAGGCCGCAGTCCCGGCAGCTCGGCCGCGAAGGCAACGCCGTGTCAGGCCCGGCTCATCAGAAATGGAGGTGATCCCTCTGGGTTTCAATTCCGACCAAGTGAAATGTCAACATTTTTTTTTTTTATCAGGAAGTCTTTTAATAGATTTCCACCAGTAGCCTTCAGGTCACAGGAGGAAATACAGGGCAGAAGATTAGACCAAAACTCTCATTTGGCTTTGCTGAAACCGGCTACATCCACCCTATAAATAGCCGCCCCGTGCAACCTTGAGACTTTTGAAAACCCAGCCATCAGCCCGACTGAGGCCGCTCGGGGAAATCTTTGCTAGCAAAATGTCAGGAGGTCCGGAGGCCTGGAAAAATGTCTCCTTCCCTTCTCCCGGCTGACTCCTTCCTCCTTCCTTCCACTGGGGGGGTGGGGTGGGGTGGGGTGGGTGTGGCTCCGGGGCAGTGTGCGCCCCCAGGGAGCTGTCCCAGGGAGTCCCCTGGGACTCAGGCACAGGGACCCAGCATGGGGCGGGGCTTAGTTCTCACCCCAGCCACTACCGCAAAGCCCGGTTTCAGATTCTTTCAGCTGAAAGTCTGCTTCTCCACCTCAGTTACATCATAAGGAGAAGAAACACACGCTGTGATTATTTTACTTCTTTTTCCCAGGTCTTCTCATGATGTTGAGTGTCCCGCCCATAAGCAGCGAGGCCTTTTGACTTAGCGAAATGTAGCCCAGGTCCCAGGTCCCAAGGTGACCAGAGGGCGGGGGATGGGAACAGAGCAAACAGCTTCGAGCCCAGGCTGCAATTTAAGACGCGGGAGCCCGGCACCATCGGGGGCTCCGGATGCCCTCTCTGACCCTGTCCGCACCCCCGTTTCTCCCGTGAATTTCGTGGGTAAGGTCCCCCATGTCTCTTACAGTCCTGTCACTTGCTGGCACTGGGGTAGGGTCCCCTCCGTAGGGAAAGAAACAAACAAACAGAACCCCAGGCAGCCTGGCCATGCGCGTCCCTGACTGCGTCCTTCCTGACCTTGGAACGTGAGACCACTTCCTGGCACTGGCTGCTGGTGTGTTACCGTACACGGGAGACAAGACATGGAGAATAGACAAAAACCTTCACCACACGGCATTCAGGGCTCCGTTTTTCAGGTATGAACCCAACTGAGTGGGGCCGGCGGGAGTAAAGCTGGTCCTGGAGAGAAACGCCTCGGTGTCCGGACCCTGGGGAGGAGCCTGCTTCAGAGCAACCTCAGCCACAGACTGCTTTCCTCGAGCGAAGGTCGCATCTACGCAGTCGGCCGCGCCCTGCTTTTCTCATCCAGGGTCACCTGGCGGTGCCGACCGCCGGCACGTGCTGCCCTGCACTTCATCCCACTCGCTCCACCGTGTCTTCACAGAACGGGGCAGGTACCCCTGCTCTTGACAGTCAGCTTGTTCAGGATCCATTACAGCGAAACTTCTAGAACCTTCTTGGACATGTGCCCCAAAGAGGATGGCGGTGTTTCTCTGGAGCACTTAGGTACGGGTGTGAATGTGCTGGGTGGGTGCACACCAGCCAGTTTTGAGGAAGGTTGCTGTGTCCAAATCAGCCGCCGTGAGTTTCCCATGATGCAACTGCCATGGCCAACACTTGCTGTTGGCGGATAGGGTGGTGGCTGCAATCCGATGGTTGTATAAATTGTTCTCCGTGATGTTTCCTTGGTACTCCCCTCGTGCTGAGTACACCCGGTTTCATATGCACACTTATTTTTTGTTTGCTTTTCTTCTTCTGTGAACTGCCTATTCACATCTTTTGCTCATTTTTCCTTTAGATTGTCATCTCTTTATTTACTTTAAGAAACCACAAGAGATTCTTATCGATAGAGAACAAACTATGGGTTGCTGGAGGGAGGTGGTGGGGGGATGAGCTAGATGGGTGATGGGTACTAAGGAGGGCACTTGTTGTGATGAGCACTGGGTATTATATGTGAGTGATGAGTCACTGAATTCTACTCCTGAAGCCAGTATTGCCCTGTATGTTAACTCAAAGTTAAATGAAAAATCAAAAGAAAAAAGTAATCTGCATGCTGTGTGGATGGCTCCTGGGGAACTGGATTCTGCCCCAGAGGTCTACTGAAGTCCACCGCCAGGTCCATACACGTCCACTGCTGTCCTGCATCCTGGGATCTGGGGCAAAAATATCACAAGAAAAGTCTTTCTCCTTCAATACTGTCCTTTATATGACGTCATTCCAAATCTTTAGATCCAGTTTCCAGGTCTTTAGAAATATTTGAAACTTGCTTTACTGCTTATCACTTGGTCAGGTTTTATAGATGATGCCTGTGAATTTGTTGCTTATACACTGAATCTTGGGGTCAGTTCAGTTTGATCTTTCACTTTCTGGGAAAGGCGTATTATAGTCTCTCACCATGATGGTAGATATTTCAATTTGTCTTATTTACATTTTCCTTCTTCCTTCCTCCCTTCCTTCCTTCCTCCCTCCCTCCCTCCCTTCCTTCCTTTCTTCCTTCCTTCCTTTCTTCCTTCCTTCCTTCCCTTAATTTATTTTGGAGCTATACTATTAAGTTCATAGAAGGTGAGAATCTATGTATCTTCTTGATAACCTAAATGTTTTCAATGTCCACTAATACTGTCTTTCTCCTCACCATCGATTTTGCGTTATGATAATATCATTGGTCCTTTCCTTCTTTTTTGTGTTTTGCTTCCAAACTTTCTGGATGCTTTTGGAGTTTTTTTTAGAACGTCTATTTTTATTAGCATATTGATGAATTGCTTGATAACTAACCTGACAATCTGTTTTTAAGCTAACGGGTCATTTTTGAAAATGATTTTGTATACTTTGGGTTTATTTCTGCCATGTGCTTTCTATTCGTAATCATTTTCCCCCCTTTGTTTCTTTCTTTAATTCTTTTTCTCCTTTCATTTTTGTCCCTGACAAGTTTGGAAGATATACACTTTATTTAAATTCTTTTAGTGGCTTCCATGGGTTTTAAGAATTTTTAACTCGACTAACTCCAAATTAAAGACATCTTTATTGTCTTCCTAAACAATGTAAGAGACTTAGACTTCCGTAGGGTAAATTACTTCCCTCTTGAGTCATACGCATCCTGGTGTTTTATAAGTTCTAGTGTTTTATTTCTGTATTTTGTTTCTTAATGTTAAATTAGACTTTGCTATTCTCACTTCATTAAGGCACTGTTTGCTTTGATTTATCCTCGTGTTTACCATTTTCTGTTTTCCTTTTCTTCTTGTGTCCCAGATTTCCACTCAAGTTTTATTTCCAGTTGTAGTAAACTCTCTCTCTTTTTATATTTGTCAGAAAAACACCTTTCTTTTGCCCTTTTCTTTAAGACAGGGGCTCTGAGCAGTTGACCCGAGGTTGGCAGACACTTTTAACACTTTGAAGAGAATCCGTTGTATTCTGGTTTCCATTGTTATTTTTGAGAGATGAGCTTTCAGTCCCGATGACTTTCTTCATAGACAGTTTATCTTCTGTCTTCACCTGGTGGTAAACTTCTCTGCTTCTGATTGTTGGAAAATGTCTTCGTGAAGATATTGTTTCAAGGCATCAAAGTTTAGGCTGAGAGTTACTTTCTACTTCTGGCTCTGTCGAAGCTCTCCTCTTTGTCTTTGGTGTTCTGCACAGTCACTGTGGGGCCTCTAGCAATGGCTGCTCATTTAGGCTGGGTAGGAGTTATGGGGCTTCCTTAACACAAAGATTTGTGTCTTTTACTTTTTCTGGAAAATGACCAGTCATCATCTCTTCAAATATCACTGTTTCCTTGTTGTTGTTTTATTCTCCTAGTACCAGATGGAGGTATATTAGGTCATCCTACTCCATAGTTCATGTCTCCAACCCTTGTTTTAATTTCGTGTCTTGCTGTTTGTCTCCGCTATGTTCTGGATATTTTCTTTAGATACATTGTCCAGCTCAGCTCCATCTTCAGTTGTCTCTAATATTTGCCTAATATATAATAATTAAAGATCCACTGCTGTTTCTCCTCTTAATAATTGCATAATTACATATTTATATGCACTAATTCTGTAGTTACTTCTACATGCTTCTTTTAAAGTTTTCCTTGTTATCTGGCTTGTCCTTTTGCCATAGTTTTATGCTCTTTTTTTTCTTATTAAATAATTTGTTGCATATTTTGGTGTTTTAATCATCCCAGGACTTTGTGAAATTTATTATGATGGTTGCTTCGTTTTCTTCTCTGTTGTGTCTGACTCATCGTGGCTTGTTTCCCCACGAGCTTCCTGATTTTTTCCTTAGTTGTCAACTGATGATCATCAGGACTTTATCTGCAGAAATTATTGAGGTTTTTGTTTCAGATAAATTTCTCTAGAGGGACCTCAGGACTCCATTCAGGCTCTGGAGTGCATTGGCAACTCAGCGCCACTTTACTATGATGACTTTTACATTTGCATTTTGAAATAACTTTAGCCTGTATAAAATAATACAGAATTTTCTTGTCCCTTCACCCAATTTCTTTTAACTGTAACATCTACACCCTCAGAGAATAATTATCAAAATTAGGAAATCAACATGGTCATAGCATTTTTTTAATGTGTTGAGAGAGAGAGACAGAGTACGAGTAGGGAAGGGGCAAAGAGAGAGGGAGACACAGAATCCAAAGCAGGCTCCAGGCTCTGAGCTGTCAGCACAGAGCCCAACGTGGGGCTTGAACTCACAAACTGTGAGATCATGACCTGAGCTGAAGTCGGACACCCAACCCACTGAGACCCCCAGGCAGCCCTACATGGTCATAGACTTTAATTTTAATTTAGTTAACCTACAGACCTTACCCAGACTTCACCAGCTCCCCAAGCATGCCCTACTTTTGCCCACTACCCTGGCTAGGTGGATACTCACACACATTTGCAGGGCCTCCTTAGCCTCTGGAATCTGTCAGGTCCATAGTATCTGCTGTTGTGACCTGGCTTTGCTGAAGAATACTGGGTAGTTATTTTGTGAGTGTCCCTCTGTCCGGATTTGTCTGACACCTTCTCATGAGCACACTGAACTTAGTTATACCTTTCTTCTGGTCCACCAAGGAAACAACGCTGTGCCTTTCTCAGGCGTCATATCGCAGCCACTGTAAACCATCTTCCGGCTATGAGTTACCGGGACACATGGGGCACGAGTTATGGGAGCTCAGGGAGGACGTCCGTTTGTCGGCCCAGAGCCTGGCCATAGAAGAGTGTGGTCCATTACTGCTTTCTCATCTGGGAGGTTCCTGACTCCTCCTTTCACCTGTTAATTACAGGTGTAAACTTTTCTAGTTCTATTATGTGGATACAGATCTGCTTTTCCATCTCCTAGTGACAAGGCTTTATCTCTTTTTCCTGCACATGTTGTGTTACATTGAAAACTCTGAATCTATAGGGATGAGCAGATATACTCAGACTTGGTAATATTTCTGAAGTCACCTTGTCTTATTGATTTTAGCTTCTGTGAATTATGTTGGTTGGTGTGCATTAAAAATGCATATACACATATGTACACGAAATTTGTTTTATATTATCTATTCCTTTAAAAATTCTATGTCAGGAAGGTTCTGAGTTCTCCTGACCCACCACAAAATAAATATTCACTGAATAGATTAGTAAATAAGGAAATTACAAAAATAAACCTATTACAGGCATCTATCCCTAGCAAATACTCAGAAATGTCACCAATATTTAGTACAAAGATGTTCATTGCAGTATTATCTATAACAGGGAAACACTGAGAATAAACCAACTTAAAGCAATGGTTAAAAAAATTAGGGCATTAATTTGACAAAATATTTGATACAGTTTTATGTAACCATTGAAATTGAGCCATGATGAATTTGTGAAGGTGTCAGATGGTGAGTTGGGCATCGGGTGAGCTGAAGCACGTTCACAGAGAAGAATGTGGAGAAGCGTCTGAAAGAAATGTGTCAGCAGCTATCAGGGTTTATTCCTGATTCACGCACATTTCTGCACTCTCAAAAGTTTCTACATTGGTATATATTTGTAGTTTTCATAATCAGAAGAAATCAAAGGAGGGAGGAAATGAAATTCCATGCTGCACTAACTTATTAAGTATTTACTGAGCTTGCAAACGTGTAGGTATTGTGTGAGCACAGGGGTCTCTTCAGCCAGCATCTATAGTAGAGTCCAATCCATGGGGGCTAAATAGTGTACCTCCCCCACACTTCGCTCCCCACCAGCCGGCTGACACAGCCAGTGAGCCTTTGCAGAGGTGGCATGGAGGGACACTAGTCCTCACGTCTCTTCCCTGCTCCCCAGTAACTACTAACATAAGACACACACGGGCAAGGTGGAGAGAGCACTTTCTGTTTCCCTACTCTGGTGACATCGGCCAGGCTGTGTTGTGCAGGGAGCCAGCCTTGGCTCCGTCACCCAGCGCTGCACCCCCCTTGCGCAAGTCACTTCCTCTTCTGGGCCAGCCTGCTTCCCTCTGCATGGGGTGGTCTCTTGGCCCAGTGTCCATTTTGTGATTCCAAAGGTGGGGTTGCTGGAGAAAGCACATTTCATTTTATCATCATTTTTACCAGTGACACTTTGTGTTGAGTATAAAATGAGGCTTTTTTTATAAGACTCAACATCTTCCTTCGGAGTAGCCTTTCGGGATCTTAGAAATGCAACATTTAGTTGGACGTGTTCAGTCCAGGGTGACTTTTTTTTTTACTAGAACTAGAGTTTGGGTTTGAGGGTCACTGTCAGATGACATTTAGAGGCTACAGCTGTTCACGTAAATACTAAGCTCAGAACCAGGGAGTGATGGAGCAGAAGAGTGGCCCTCAGTGATGCCACCATCGCAGAGTGCTGGTGGCCACGTGAAGGAACGTGTCTCACTTACAGAAGTTTCAAGAAATGTGTGTGGCTCCATAAAATGAGTTTCATTTTGTTTCTTGGCCTTTTGGCTAAGATCAAGTGGTTTCACATGCTTTTATGTCTTTTGTATTTAAAGTTTATTTATTACTCGGGGAGAGAGACACAGAGAGAGCAAGAGCTGGGAAGGAACAGAGAGAGGATCCCATGCAGGCTCCAGGCTGGCAACGCAGAGCCTTACGTGGGGCTTGATCCCACGAACTGTGAGGTCTTAACCTGAGCCGAAATCAAGAGTCCGGCCCTTAACCATCCAAGACACCCAAGCATCCCGAGGCTTTATGTCTTTAAAACAAAAGTCATTTGGATCTAATATAGCAAAATATTAACCTATATTACATTTTGATGGTGGACACAGGAGGGTTAATTATTTTCTGTTTGTTGGAAATATGCTCTACGTAAAATAAAACCCTGTTTACATTGAAAAGTGAAATCTACTCCAGGCAGATGCCCCAAACTTGACGGAGGACCCGT
The DNA here is from genome assembly GCA_017311185.1 of Proteles cristata cristata. Classification (NCBI taxonomy): domain Eukaryota; kingdom Metazoa; phylum Chordata; class Mammalia; order Carnivora; family Hyaenidae; genus Proteles; species Proteles cristata. Next base: position 729,169 of record JAESUZ010001109.1, on the reverse strand, counting down.
CTGCCCAGAGTCACTTCTGGCCCAGGCAGTAAGTGGACAGAGGCAGCGGGGATGGAGATATGTTACTCCTGCGATGAACAGCTGCCCTACAGGATGTCGCGTGGAGGATGGGGCCTGGGCGCCGGGGGGCTGCTAATCCTCTACGAGAGACCCACCCAGGGCTCCCAGAGCAGAGCAGGAAGGCCATAGGGAGTGGTCCCGCTCTGGCTGTGGATGGATGTGACCCAGAGAGCCACCACACTTCCTCCAAAGCTGCGTCTGCGACTCCTTACACCCATGTCACCTCCTAGTCTTTCCCGGCGGCTGGATCCGAGAGGCTCTGAGTGTGTCATTCACATGCTCCCCTCCACCTCCATTCGCCCACTCCTTGTACCAGGGTGCTGGAGAGGAGGGTGAGGAATTTCCAACTTCCCTTTTAAATTCCCTTACATGCCTCTCAGAAGGGATCAGAGCTCACAGGTAGATTGCTGTCAACCGTCAGACATGGTTTTATTGACACCAAAGGATATTTGTCTCCTTTTAAAATGTGTATTATTTGTATCAGCGTATTTGTGTGCTTTTGATATGAAAATATTGAATTCTTAAACTGGGCTTGGCCTGGTCTTGCAAGTTCTTCTGATTCATCTTCACCTCATATTATCATCAGAGTGTGGAGTTAAGTGTCAGACGTGCGCTAGAGAAACTGAAGACTTCTGCTTTCCCTGTTCTGCGTAGAACTATTTTCAAGCTGGGATTGATCAGACGCTGCATTCATGGTTTGTGCTGTTTGCACTTTCACTATAAAAGAAACGAACAAAAATCAATCAGGTGGTGCGCCCACAATTTCTGACCGGTTCTGCAATTACCCTGGACCTCTCCACCCTAACAAGTAAAAGTAGTTACGGGAAGATGGCATCTTTCCCCAGACCAGGGCATTAGCCGAGGGCGCTGCCTTCCAACTAAGGCAAAGGATGGGAACCCGGTGGACTGCCAGGCAGTGCCTACTGTTAACCATCATGACACAGTTTTGATCTGATGATGCAGGAAACATTTGCCTCGGAGACCATCTCCTTTATCAGCCAATTGCTCCTTGACTAATTGGTTCTATGTAAGTACAAAGTTGGCTTATTGGCTAAACTTGGTTCTAAAAAATGTGGTTGTCAGTTGTTTTCAAGTCTCCTCTGATTGGCATCACCCGTGTCCTAAATGATTGTGGTTTTATTCAAGTCGATATTGTCTGCCTTTATCATGCACTGAGCGAAGACTTTGGTGGGACTGTTAGGATAATTGGGCATCGGGGATTATTAGAAGTCTTTATTATGTGGAAATGCCCAAATAACATCTGTTTCAACATTCTTGTTATTCAGGCCTGCTTTGTAGTTACTACGTCTTTGGAGACCTTCAAAACAAGAAACAAAGAAATTCAATATAAGCTGCACTTCATGTAAAGCCCTTTAAGCCCATCAAGTGAGTGTGGCCTGGGTCTGGGTTAGCCTAAGCCTGGGCGGAGAGGGAAGGACTTGCCCAAGGCGCTCCCCCCACTTTTAATGTAAACACTAATCATAGCGCCTCCACTCTTTCCACTGCCAGCGACAGGCGTGGTGTTAGAGCACCGTGCTTACTGAGGCCAGTCGCTCTTCACCTGAACCGATCTATGACTCTCAACACAACACTCGCTGTTTAATCCGGGGGCTTAGGTACTTCTCGCTCATAAATACTTCTTGTATTTTTTCTCTATGTCTCTGCATCCAGGTCGATCCTGAAAGACAGACTTCCTTCCCAAGAAAAAGACGGTTTCTAGTGCCATGTGGACAGGATGGGTCTTGCTGGAAGACGGGTTAGGGGCCGCCGCTGCTCACAGGCTGCCACGCCCCACGCTGCTACCAGGCTCCACGTGACTCGAGCAGTGGAGGCTGAGCCCACACCCACTGGGCCCTGGGTTCTGGCCCTGGTGCCACGTCCATGCTGTGCTCAGTGGGGGGGGCGTGGGTTACCTGGAGTCCGGGCTGCCTGAGCTCTGGAGGAACTAATGTGGGGCCTGGAAGTGGGGGGTGGGCTGGGGGTGCAGTTTCTGGGAGAAAGACAAGTGACCCGGGTTGGAGGCCTTGCAGATTCCAGGGAGAGTCACATGCAGGTTCAAGCTCCTTTCCTCCGGGTTCCAGGGGTTCAGCCCTTCCCAGCCTGCTCCCCTCTCCACAGCCATCTTTCAATCCAACCGCTTGCCTGGGGGACCTCGCTCTCAGCACTGGACGCCAAAGAATATTTTAGCAGCTCCCACAATGGTAGCAAATCAAGTCTCTATAGAAATCCCTGGTGCTACTTTGTTTCTAGTAGTCTGTTTGACCTCTGATTTATGCGCGCGCATGTGTGTGTGTGTGTGTGTGTGCGTGTGTGTGTATCTTGTGTGGCTCTAAAGGACTTTTCTGGTTTCTTTCAGACTTTGTTTAGCCTTCTATGCTTTTAAACTTTCATCATGATTTTTGTGGCGATTCTAAGAAAACACCTGAGAATCTGTCTTTTTCTTCACTTCCAGACCCCAGGTTGATCCATCCACCACCCCTGAGCCAAGGACATAGCAGTGGACAGGCCAAAAGTCAGGGCAAGGGGTACACCTCTTCCCTGACTTTTTCTATTCAGGGACATGGGCTTGAATAAGACCAAAACAAAACAACCAAATGAGGAAATAAATGGAAGAAAAAGAGAGACATTGTCACACCAGAAGTTAGTGGCCTGTAAAATGAAGAACTAGCACACTGAGAGACGGGGCATGGTGAGAGGCGGGAAATCAGAGAATTGCAAGAAGGATCTGAGAGATCTAATATAACGTGACTGGTGTTCCAGAGGCAGAAAAGGGATATATGGCAATTATAATTAAACAAATAATGAACAAGAATTTCTGAGCTAAGGAGATGCCTCATTCACTGGTAGGCTGAAATGGCTACCCAACTAATACACTTAGATATCCCTAAAATGAAATGAAAAAATCTAATAAGTTTCCAGGCATGAATACCCTGTTATTAACAAAACAAAGACATAGGTTGCTATTAGTTTTCTCAAGTATCAACAGTTCAGGTGAAACACGAAATGTAAAACTACATGTTACAGTAGCAAACTCAGTTACCGAGGGGTCAGGACAAGGACAGCACACCAGGATTTCTATACCCAGCCAAGCTATTACTGACCCATCAAGGTGAAAGATATTACAGACAGATATGTATGTTCGAAAATACGCAGGCTGGGAGTCTTTCGAAGCAAATACTGGCGAAGACTGTGAATGGAACACAGAGCCCCTGACTCTCAGATGTGGGAGGAGCAAAAATAGCCACAACTACTTCATGCTGAGGCCAAGGGATGTCTCTCTCTCTCTCTCTCTCTCTCTCTCTGTCTGTCTCTCTCCCCCCGCTGCCTTTCTCTCTTGATAATTATATACTACTTGGAAACATGTAATTGTATGCTAGGTTATGTTTCCTGAAATAGAAGAGACATACATCCAGGAAATTTCTTAAAGCGATCTAAAATAAAATCTACTAAATCCTCTGAGCAAATCCAGGAGTAATTGTGTTGCAAGGAGAACATCTTAGGGCAGAGGGCAGGTGGTGCCCAAGTCAAACCATTCCAAATGTGTCAACCTAACATTTCGTCTGAGTCAGGCATGGGTGGGGGGGGCGGGAAGATAGGATAACTTGATGTGGCAAATGGTTTTCTCATTGTCATATTGCAAAGAAACACGTGTTTCTTTGAGTGTGAGGAAAGCACCGTTAAACATAAGGGGGTCAAGAGCAAACAGACTTGCAGGGTGATAGAAGGGGAAAGGGTAGGTGTTAGACCAGCAAGGAAATTGGGGTGGGTGGGGGGAGGAGGGGAGATCAAGTCAAGTAAGTAACCAAGAAAAACCAAGGGATAAAATCCAGCATGTGGACCTAACATCGACTGTGAAGGAAGCAAACTCTCCCATTGAAAGGCAGAGACTGTTGGTGGGGTTAGGAGTCAATTCCAGCTTTGTGCCATGAACAGAGACGTCTCTGCTCCTGCCTGCAGCGCCCATCAGGGCACCTCCTCTACGGAAGATGCTCGAACAGTCTTTGAATGAGCAAGGAATGCATGGAACCAACTCAAACATTTCTGTTGAGGGTCCCACCCCTTAGAGAGGCAAGGAAATAGAACTAGTACATTGTAGAAAGGTTTCCAGCCATAAGATTAATATGAAGATAGTTTCTGCTTAATCCTCCATTGGCAGGCTAATCCGATAGTTGGAAGATCCCACTGTCCTTAACCTTGGATTAATGGAAATTGACTACATGTTAAAGAGTGCTTTCCATCACCAATAACATCTCACAAGGTAGTTTTGTTTTGTTTCCTCAAAAGACAAGGACTGGACACGTGACTTATTCTATACCCGCTGCAGCCCTGAGTCGGGTTACTTCAGCCCTGGCACATCCTGCTTCCCTAGCAGCCCCGTGTCATCCCGTTCAGGAGCCCTCACCAGCTCTGGGCCCCTTGGGGAGAAAGCCAGCCCCTCATTCAGGGTCTCTCCAGAGGGATTCTCATGCCGGCTGAGTCCCCAAGAGCTGCTCCTTCCCCCGCCCCCCGGGGAGCCTGGGAGCAGCTGTGGTGCTGGCTCCAAGCCATGCGCAGCGCCCAGTGTGGCTGGTTGACCCCGTAGCTGCGCTCACCCGGAAGCCTTCTGTTTGGGAAGGTTTGGGAAGGGAAAAGCGTGGCATCGGCCCCGTCCTCCATTGCCAGGCCCCGCCCTGGACCCTCTTCCTCCCATACAGGAGGGGACTGCCTGGCTCTCCCTCCCTCGCTCATCAGCGCCGGTGGCCTTGAGAGCTGGGCAGCATGTTCTGGCCCCCGCTGTCCCGATCGAGCCCAGCACGAGGCTCCAGGGAACACTTCTCACCCCTTGCGGGGGGCGAAAGTGCTCCCTCTGGCCCGGGCACGTGGGGGCCACGTGATGTCTAGGCCAGCCATGTAAGCCGGGGAGGACACAGCGGGCGAGGCAGGAGTTCCCGTCTCCTGGCACCAGGCCACTTGCTGGTGGCTCCAGGGCAGCCTCATAAATGGCAGCACTTTGTGACTGACGTGCATCTGTGGTAGGAGAAGAGACAAACGGGCTGTTTTTGCCTCTTTACTATTTCATTTTGGAGATGTTTCCCCAGTGCGCAGTTCTGGAAAAAAATTTCCACATAAACAAATTATTAGCTTCACCAGCCCTCCTTGTAAATGCTTTCCCGTCTCCTCCAAAAACCATATCTATGTGAAGCAGGGGGCAGTTTAGGATTTGAAGGGAGAGCAGGGCTGCCCAAAACTGCGGCCACACTCAGCACTGGGACGGGGTGATATCAGCTGCTCTGCCCCCCGACGTGCTCCCTGCTCTGCCACCCGATCATGTTCATGGTCCCCGTGGACATTTCCAAACAAAAGCAGATAACAGTCATTCTCTCTATTTTCCAGAGACCTCTTTATCCTTCTGGGACCAGACCCACTCCACGTTGCCACTTCCCAGGACACGGCTCTCTGGGGACCCTGGGCACGCATGGAGCGCCCGTGGAACTCAGTCCCAGAACCAGCGGTGTCCTCTTAGAAGCCCTGTGTGTCTGGGCAGCTCTGTGGGGATGGGGGGACCTTGTTGCTGGAATATTCTGTATCTGCTTAGCTTGATTTCATCAAATTTTTCAAGTGGAGAAATGCTAATGAGGAAATGGAAAGTTACCCATGCAGTGGAATTTGTTAATTTGCTACCTTCAGCATAGCTTTGCCAGAGATGACAGAGAGGGGACCTTCAAGTATTTGAAACAAGAAAAGAGGCAGTTCTGGTTTCAGAGCTCTGGAAGGTGCAGAGGACAGTATTACCCAATGCCTGGGTCTTTGATGCATCACTTTGCTTATCTGGGGAAGGCTGTCTGGTTTACTTACTACATTTCCCCTTACGTCCGCTTTCCCTGCCTCTGTCCCCTCCCCCCACACGTTTGCAACAGGCGAGCTGCGAACCCTCCCGTGGCCCCGTGGCTTTGTAAAGGTCAGTCTTGTCGTCTTGTGTGCATTTGTTTCAAAGTGCTGCGAATTGCATTGCTGGTGGGAACATCACATGGTAGAGAGCCTGTAGAACACGGTGGAACCATTCCAGCTATTTCTGGTAACGTAAATTACCGTGGGATCTAGGTGTTCCATTGCCGGGGTATAGACACTTAAGAACCAGAAGAAGGGCCCCAACAGATATCTGTAAACCAATGATCCTAACAGCATTACTCACAATAGTCCACAGGTGGAAACAACCCAAATGTCAGTCAACAGATGAATAGACAAACCAAGCGTGATCTATCACAATGGAACGTTCTTAGTCAGTCTGTAAAAGGAAAAAGAGTCTGGTAGGCTACAACACAGATGAACCTTGAACACATGCTAAGGAGAATAGACTAATTACAGGCAAATAAATACTGTATGGTTGCACTTCCGTGGGGTACCCAAGATAGACAAATTCAAACGGACAGAAAGCAGCATGGTGGCCCCCAGGTTCCAGGGGAAGAGGAATGGGCAGGTAGGGTTGAATGTGTGTAGAGCTCCTTTGGGAACATGAGAAGGTTCTGGGGGTGAATGGCAGAGACAGCTGTGCAACACCGTGAATGTACCCAATGCCTCAGAGCCACACATGGTTAATTAAAATTATAAACTCCATTTTATTTATTTTACTATGGTAAGTTTTTTTAAAACAAGATATTAAGGGCAAAATGCTATAAATCTTGGGGAGACTGGGTTGGCTCAGTCGACTGATTTAACATCTGACTCAGTTTCAGCTCAGGTCATGATCTTGTGGTTCATGGGATCAAGCCCTGCCTCAGGCTCTGTGCTGACAGTGTAGAGCCTACTTGGGATTCTCTCCCTCTCTGCCTCTTCTCCCACTTGTTAAAAAAAATTTTTTAAAGAGTCTCGTACTCTACTGACTGAGCTAGCTGGGCAGTTAAAAATTGTTTTTAAATGTTTATTTATTTTCAACAAAGAGAGAGACACAAAGAGTGTGAGCAGGGTGGGGGTGGGGCAGAGAGAGAGGGAGACACAGAATCTGAAGCAGGTTCCAGGCTCTGAGCTGTCAGCACAGAGTCGGACAAGGGGCTCGAACCCACGGACCGTGAGATCATGACCTGAGCCAAAATCAGGCACTCAACCAACTGAGCCACCCAGGTGCCTCCCTCCTCCCACGTGTGCTCTCTCTCTCTCTCTCCCTCTCTCAAATAAATAAATAAACATTAAAAAAGATGCTTCCCTTGACCTCTGATGGAAACGTTAAAAAAAAATGCTATAAATGGCATTCCCTCCTCACTCTACTCTACACATCTCTCCAGATTACAAAATATTCTCTAGTCTGTGGCCTCCAATGCCGCCTACTCACAGTTCCATGGTGTATTATGTGGACATTCTACTCATCCTTCCCCAAAGCACCATTGTTTACAATCTCTCTGGCTCCCTGTCACCACCCAGGATGCTGTAGGAACATTCTGGTCTTGGGTTTTCTATACCTTGTTTCCAGGAGCGGAATTGCTGGGCACACAGTATATACACCTGGATTCGCCCCGGCGGTGCCAGTATGTTCCCCACAACATAGTGTGCTCCCAGGGAGCTGCCTCAGGGTAAGGCACTGTCTTTTTTTTCTACTCACCCCCAACACTTGTGGATCCTGCCTTCAAGTACTTGGCCAGTCTGCTGGAGACAAAGTGAGATCTTCCTGCCTTAACTTCTAATCCTCTACTAATGAACCTGGGCATCTTTGTACATTTGCTCAGGCTTTTGGGTTTCTTCTCCCTGCGAATTGCTTCTTCATGTTCTCTGCCTCCCTATCTATAGTGATCTTTTTTCTTAATTTTTGATTTATAGGCATTTCTTGCATATTCTAGATAATATGGTCCCTTGTTGTTTTTAGATATATTGCAAATATATTATCTCAATCTGTTATCTGTTGCTAACTTTGTCCATGTGTTTTTCATTAAAATCAATCTATATTTAGTGTAATAAATCCAACCTATTTTCCCTTTGATTAGATCATTTGTTTCCAATCTGTCCTGCTCATGAAAATGCATTTTAACATATAAATCTTACTTTATGCACTATTCTAGATGTGTCCATACATTTTAGAGTTTAATGTTTTACGTTGCCCAGTCCTGCATATTTCATGATTCCCTTTATAATTCTCATTTTAGCAAAACATGTAATGTTGAGATTCTCAAAACAAAGGGCCTTTGGGGGCGTGGTTTATAACTGACTTCTGGTTTTAGTCACGGTAGCGGGAGAACGTAGTCGGAGGACGCAAGCTCTTCATTCAAGGTCTAACACGCAGTCCTGTCTGTGGCTCTTCCTCCGATCCCTCAGACCCAGAGTCCCTCAGCCATTCTATGCTGAAGGACCAGGGGTTTTGTTAGGTTGTCCTGTTTATTTTAATTTCAATCTGTCACAAACCACTATTCTGCAACATTCAGTAAAACCAGATAGTGGGAAAATGGTCCCGTAATTGGATGGCTCAGCAATACCAAATTATTCTAAAAGTTTGTGAACACTCACAAGTTTGATACCTACCTCGCTTCAGGTGGAAGAGAGCCGGTGACCCTCAGGCACCAGGTGGCCAGAAAGGCTAGGCTACCTCTCTTTGCCAAGCTTGGAGCAACAGGCAAGATCACTTGAGCTTATGAATTGAGTTATTTTTTAATGTTTATATATATATAGAGAGAGAGAGATAGAGAGAGAGAGAGTGAGAGAGACCATGAGGTCATGACCTGAGCTGAAATCAAGAATCGGACTCTTACCCAACTGAGCCACCAGGCATCCTATTAGTTGCATTATTCACATAGCTTCTCCATCTCTGCTTATTGTTTTCCTCTTTCAGGTAAAGGGAGCACACAAAATCTCCAGCCACTATTATTTATTAACTCAATTTGCCAGTCGTTTTGCATATTTTAAGTATATATTTCTAAGGACATAGAGGTTCATGGTGGTTATATTACCATTTTTACAATAGGACATCCCTCATTGTCCCCTAAGATGATATTGTCTGGATATTTGCTTAGTGAAGTATTAAAATTGTCATTACAACTTTTTTTATGGGTATCCTTTCCCTGGTATGTACTTTTCTTTTCATCTGTTTAATTTTTCTTGATTCTTTCGGGGGAAAAAAAGGACAATTATTTTTAAAAATCTAATCTGGAATTCTTGGTTTCTCTGTTGCTGAGTTTCATGCACTTTCATTGATGGCAGTTCCTGGCATATTAGGATCTTTCTACCCTCAACTCATGTTTCCAATTGACTATACTCGTTTAATTTTCATTCATCTCTCATGTTCTTTATTGGACAGACCACGTTTAAATTACAAGGTAGAATTATAGATTTTATTTTTTTACTCATAGTGGTTTCCTAAAATTAGAAACTCATAATTATGTTTATTAACTTTTATTGCTATGTCTGAATTGAGGCAAAATTAACTTACAATAAAATATGTCAGCTAAGTCTTTAGTGGGATGAGTCCTGGTAACTGCACACGATTCTGGGACCGCCAGCTCCAATGAGAGCATCCGGAGTACTCCAGGAACCTTCCAGCTCCTGTCAAGCCCGTGTCTACTCTCCCCTAGACTCGAAGATGTTCTCACCATTAATGCCTTTGCCTGTGCTCATATTTGGGACCAAACATGACACAGGTCTTAAGTGTGTGACTTCCGTCGTCTACTCTAGTTGTTCTGAGATCATTCTTACTCACAAATTATCTGTGTTTTATTCCCTTTTTTTATTGCAAAATAGCACTTCGCTGTATGAATATATGAACATACCATGATTTAAAAAAATTCATTCTTCTTTCAGTGGACGCTGCGGCTATTTCCAGTTTGAGCTATCGTGAATAAAGCTGCAATAAACATTCTTGTATGGTCTTTTTTTTTTTTTTTTAATGGTCATAAGTTTTCATCTCTCCTGAGTTAATAGCCTGCAGTGGAGCTGTGGGTCATGGGGTACGCACATGTACAACTTTTTATGAAACTGGCAGACAGTCCCCCAAAGTGTTTACCATTTTACAGTTCGCCTGGTGACACACATTTGGCCAGCGCCACTCCCTTGTTGACATGCATGCTCTCAGTCTTTTTAGCCCATTTCAGCGGTAAGAAACAGTATCTTGTGACGATTGTCATTGTCAGCACCTTGTGACTAATGATGCTCAGCATCTTTTTATGGGCTTGTTGGCCATCTGTATGCCTTTTTTTGTTACATGCCTGTTTAACTTGTTTGCTCAGTTTAAAAAATTAGACTTTTGATTGCTAAACTTTAAAAATTTTTACGTAGGGGCGTCTGGGTGGCTCAGTCGGTTAAGCGTCCGACTTCAGCTCGGGTCATTATCTCACGGTTTGTGGGTTCGAGCCCCACGTCGGGCTCTGTGCTGACAGCTCAGAGCCTGGAGCCTGTTTCAGATTCTATATCTCCCTCTCTCTCTGACCCTCCCCTGCTCACACTGTCTGTCTCTCTCTCTCTCTCTCATTCAGAAATAAATAAAACATTAATTTTTTTTTTTTACCTACACACACCAGATGCTGGCACTACTGATATTTTCCCCACGTTTGTGATTTATGGATTTATAGTTTTTCTTAAATTTCTTTAATGTTTTATTTATTTCTAGGAGAGAGAGAGAGAGAGACAGCGTGAGCAGGGGAGGGTCAGAGAGAGAGGGAGTCACATACTGAAACAGGCTCCAGGCTCTGAGCTGGCAGTCAGTACAGAGCCCGACACCGGGCTCGAACCCACGAACCGTGAGATCATGACCCAAGCGAAAGTCAGACGCTTAACCGACTAAGCCACCCAGGCGCCCCTATTGATTTATAGTTTTAACGATTTCTTTGGATTATAAGATATTTTTTAATTTTGATGAAGTTGAAGGAATTATTTTTATTTTTGGACTTTCATGTCCTGTTCCAGAAATCTGTGGCTGCCTCAACCCTGTGAAAATATTCTGTTGTGGTTTTTTTTCCCTAGAAACATTATGGGTTTTAATTTCACATTTAGTTTTATGATTAACACGTGTATGTGGATTGAGATGACAGGTTTCGTCATTTTTTTCCCATAAGGCAGCGTCCGGGCCATATGACCGCGCATGCGCCTGTTTGTCCCGACTTTGTCCGTTGATTTGTTTGCCTCTCCTCCTGCCCTTGTCCACCTGTCCTGTGGCTTTATAGTAAGTCTTAAAATCAGGTGGTGTCAGTTCTCCAAATTTGCTCCTCTTCTCAAGATTGTTTCCATTGTTCTGCATTTTTTACATTTCCATCTAGACTTTAAAGGTTTTTAAAAAATTTTTATTTATTGAGAGAAAGAGAGAGAGAGAGAGAATGAACTGAGAAGGAGCAGAGAGAAGGAGAAAGAGAATCCCAAACAGGCTCCACACTCAGCACAGAGTCCGACCCAGGGCTCAAACCCACAGAGAGATCCTGACGTGAGCTGAAATCAAGAGTCAGATGCTTAACCAACTGAGCCACCCAGGCACCCCTCTGTGCGGATTTTGGAATCAGCTTACCTATTTAAAGAAAGCCTTCTGGGATTCTGACAGCATTTGCATTGAATCTATAGATCAACCTGACAACACTGATGCCTTCCCAGATTTGTAACCACCTCTGTCTTTTGTCAAACATACTGAGAATCTTCAGGGATTCTTCTATCTTCCTGACAGCCTTTCCCTTTGGCTGCCCCATGTCCACTTTCTGAAGAATTTTTTGACTCTAGATCTGAGTGAGTATGGTTTATTTCCCCCTTTACTTTTGTTCTTTTTGTATAAAGACTATATTAAGTCATTTGATCGCTCCTACGTTGCATACCTCTTGTAGAACTCTCATGGAAGCTTCTTATTTGTTTGTTTTGTTTTGTTTTGTTTTTCTAATCTGCTTTTCCTCCAAGAAAAGCAGGGTGGATGTTTCCATACCTAATCCTCTAAGACTTTGTGTGCTGGAGGCGATTTCAGATTTCTGCCCCGTGGAAATAAGAGTTTGGTTGAACACATTACGATAGATTCCAAGGTTTTCTAACCTCTTCATTCGTTTAAAAATATGAGTCCATATCTTGCATCCTGTGTTGTTGTTGAGGAATCTGGTGACAGTTTGCATGTTTTCCTTTGTAGGCAATCTGCTCTTCTTCTCTTGATGATATTAGAATTTCCTCTTTCTTTGATATTCTTTTTTAAAAAATATTTATTTATTTTGAGACAGAGACAGAGAGAAAGGGAGAGAGAGAATCCCAAGCAGGCTCTGAGGAAGGCTCTGTGCTCTCGGTGCTGAGTGCGACACGGGGCTTGCCACCAACTCTGAGGTCATGACCTGAACTGAAATCAAGAGTTGGGTGCTCCGCCGACTGAGCCACCCAGGTGCTCCTCTTCTTCGATAATCTTACATTTCCTTACAGTGTGTCCCGACGGGGTTTTCCTCACCTAACCTGTTGCATCTCCTCTGAATCCATCCATGGACTTTTTCCTCCTTATTTTGAAGAATTTTCCCTTAATCCCCCCCCCCCCCAACCCACTTTTTGGACTTGTGCGGTGTTGGGTCTCTCTATCCTGCTCACCTCATGACTTTGGTTCATGTTTCCACTTTCTGTTCTACAATCTGTGGGGATTCTCGGGCTGTGGTTCGGCTTCCCCTGCCCAGACCGTGTGCACTCTCCCACGGAGGGTGCTCTCCAGTTCAGTCCTCCGACTGTTCATCATGTCCACCTGTTGATAATTTCTGGTCTGGAGGTGGACTGCCTGAGTTCCCGTCTGGTTCTGCCTCTGCCCATCTCCAAGTTACGTCATCCCCGTGCCACCTGCTCCTAATCTTTAAAATGAGGTGTTACAGTTACTGCCAGCTCCGGGAGTCACGGCGGGAATGAGGGAGACAGTGCAGGTCAAGGGGATAGGACAGCCTCTGCAGAGACCCGAGGAGGCATGTGCTTGTTGTGATTACCTTTGAAAAGCTATTGATGAGGCGTGTCGGAAGCCCTCAGTCTGTCCCAGCCGCTGGCCTAAAGGTCCCGCGTGGTGCTCAGCAGGCAGGTGCTCCTCCCAGAAACTCTCTCCGTCCACTTACCATCGTCCATGAGCACCTGTGCCGAGAGGTGTCAGCTGCTCTGTCTGGTGGCTTGTGCCGTGGAGGGGACCTCTGTGCCGGCCCTTGGTCTAAAGGCTGGTGAGAAGGTGAGCGTCAGGGCAGAAAGCCCTGAGTGGCAGGACCCACGAAGGCCTAGAGACTCCAGACGAAGGCATGTCCCTATTCATTGTGGGCTCACTCTCCCTCCTCCCATCCTTCCTTCCTCCCTTCTTTCTCTTTTCTTCCCTGGGCTCTTCTGTTCCTAATTTCATATCTCTAGTATTACAGAATAACTGACTTGTTTTTCTCTTCTTTTGTACGACATCGGGAGCTGGATGTATCGTGTGTATATTCTTTAGTGAATTCCCTCTGATTAAGGGTCCATCCTGACTACCACAAAATGTGCAGCACTACTTTCTTAACTATATATTCACATTTTATTTTCCTTCCCTTTATAATCCTGTAAACAAAATGGAAGGCTTAAAGAATGAGGAAAGTCCACAGACAGCGCGGTGCTCTTAAATGGAGAGAAGAAAACAATTCCACTGAAGCGCATTTAGGAGATGTAATCGGACCTTTCCCACATTTAGATGAAGGGTGCATACCTCCCAGCACTCCAGGTGATGACAGATAAAATCCTAAGAAACGAGTGACAACTTTTGAATTCATTATTTACAGTGTAGCTAATCTTTCTTTTGTGATAGGGAATCACTTGATGGAAGTTCAGTTTATAAACATTTTTCAAAGTCTGATCATTTCTGGCCTTTCCACTGATTGCATGTTTGCAATATATTGTTTTCCATTGGACTGTTGCAACTGGAATGGAAACACATTTACCCCAGACACCCTCACACACCTGTTAGGAGAGCCTTGCCAGTTTCCATGACGTGTGCATCACTCTCTTAGAAGGGCTCACAGGGGGAGAACAAGTTTGGAAAATTAGGGGAGACTCTTGCCTCACTAAATTAAGACACGCTGGAGTCCGAGGCTTTACCCTGAGTAGCAGTGAGAGGCCATCTTTGCCTGCTGAGACTTTCAGATCAATTCTGGTTTCATTTTGTTTGATTAGGTCCCTATAATTTTAAAATTAACGATATACATAGTACACTTCACGGGAAAGTGTCATAGCAGAATTGCAAACCCATCAACAAGTATGAGTTGAGCCCCACTTTTTAAACAGACGTCAAATAGACCAAGTTCTATCAGTGAATGGTTCCTGCAACCTCACTGCCATTGAGGTGCTCCATGGGCCAGTCAACATCCTGATCTGGCCACGTGCTATCCTGAAGGGGCCCAGCCTCTGTGTCCCACATCCGTTTTGACCCCAAATTTCCAATGGCTCTTTGGACCTAGTAGAGACTTTCAAACTCATCTAACAAATCATTTACGCGTGTTAAAAATGAAAAAATGGGGGGCGCCTGGGTGGCTCAGTCGGTTAAGCGGCCGACTTTGGCTCAGGTCATGATCTTGTGAGTTTGGATTCTGTGTCTCCCTCTATCTCTGCCTCTCCTTCACTCTCTCTCTGTCTCTCTCAAAAATAAATAAACATTTAAAAATTTTTTAAAAAATGAACAAAATGTATACAAGGTAAGAATCTATAGTGTTAGATTATCTATCTATCTATCTATCTATCTATCTATCTATCTATCTATCCTTTAATGTCTGCTATAGAATTTGAGGAGCTATATGGGTTCGGTCTCAGAAATGAAACAATTAACTTAAAGGAATCAATTAAATTCTTGAAGAGATAAAGCCGAGTCCTGATAAGTACATGAAAAATCTTATTAAAATAATTAATAAAATAATTTATTTCTTACTATTTTCTTTTTTTTAATGATTTTTATTTATTTCTAGGAGAGAGAGAGAGACAGCGTGAGCAGGGGAGGGTCAGAGGGAGAGGGAGTCACAGACTGAAACAGGCTCCAGGCTCTGAGCTGGCAGTCAGCACAGAGCCCGACGCGGGGCTCGAACCCACGAACCGGGAGATCATGACCTAAGCGAAAGTCGGAATTTCTTACTATTTTCAGTAGCACCTCTGAGCACACAGGTTAAATTATAGCCACCTGGAAACACGTGTGATGAACAAAGGGTGCTGACCCGTCACGGCAGCGTCCATGCTTCTGTATATGGAATAAGGAATTGTGAATAAAATTGGAACACATGCAATTGTGCCCATAAACATCGTTTCATGAAACACCATGTGCACCGTGGAATTTTGTAGACAAAAAGCAGGCCGCAAACACGCTAGTGGGGCCTCCAGGCCAGGGCTGCTGTAATTAGTCGTTGGTGGAGGTGAGTCTGCAGCCCCACTCACACCCCTCCTGTGCATGCCGCACACACGGATTCCCCGCTCAAGCCGCTGTGCGCCTCTGTCTTCATGGCCCCATGTTTAACTCAGCAAACTTTTCTGTTTGTGCTTCCCTTGAGAGAAAGTAGGACAAGTTTTGTTTCGACGGTGTCTTTGCGTTTGGGGTGGGTGGGCTGTCTGTGAGATGTCAGTCCATCTCTGCAGGTGACTTTCTTCCTTTGTGACAGCCAAATGAGATTTGTGAGGAGCACTTACTCTGTGATGATTTCAGGCTTGGGTTCGCCTTGGACGCATGCAAATAGCTCAAAATGCTGAAATATTCAAATACCTTCCACGGAAGCGTGACTGCAGCTTCGCGCGGGGCTGAGGCACCTGTGATATCTCGGATCTGCAAAACTCACGTCTTGAGCACCGTCATTAAGCCTGGAATATTCTCAGCCAGCCAGCACAGCGTTCGTATTACATATTTATGGCATGCAGTAAGCCTCTGCTCTGCCTTCAGTGCCGGGGGAGGAGGGAAAAACACACGTAAGTGGAGTGAGTCCACGCCAAGCAGTGGGTCAGGCGCAACTAACCTCATATAATCAGAAAAAGGTGGGATGCTTGGGACGCTTTCATTTCTGGCCCCCTCCTGTCCTTCTCATCCGTTTAGAGAGATTTCTCAACTCCAGTAGCCGGCACTGAGTGAACTTTATTGCTGATACAATGCGACCTTACTAGGTAATTAGCAAGCTCCATGCATGTCTCAGGGGGTGGAGAGGGGACTGTAATCTTTCAAGCATTGAAATATCTCTTTTCCCTTAAAGAAAATTTTAATGAAAGGTGCCATTAAAATGGAAGTCTTTTGTCCATCCTTAGAATGTCTCAGTGTGGGGCCGCTCCTAACATATTTAAATGCCATCCTGCAGAGAGAGTGGCCCAGCTGCCAAAAGCTTGAGTCCATTGATTCTCCCCCCTTCTCCACAGGGACTAGAGGTGGCAACCTGCCTCCTGGGAATGGAGCTTGAATCCCAAAATCATTTCCTGGGGTCTCGAAGCAGGTGAGTGTGTGAGCACAGCCTCATCGAGGAGTACCAGGCCCAGACTTGGGCAACGTTCTCTTACAGAAACAGAGATGGCATCCCCTAGATGCATGGATCGGAAAGTTGATTTTGGTCGATCAATGTCCAACATGGGTCATTAGAGAGAATCACGGTCACTAGAGAGAGTCACAACCCAATGGTTCTGATGTGGGAGTGGAGACTCTTCTTCATTTGTCAAGTGATGACATATTGAGAGCATTAGCTGTTGGTCTTAAGCTTTAAGAATAAAAAATTTTATTATGTTCTTTATTCACTGTAGTAGGTATTTGACGATTTTACAAATATGTTTCTAAGTTACCTGACTCTACAGGGCTCTTGGGGGCTCAGGCGATTAAACATCCTTCCGGTTCTTGATTTCTGCTCAGGTCATGATCTCAAGGTTGGTGGGATCGAGCCCAGATTGGCCTCTGTGTTGACAGTACAGATCCTACTTGAGATTTTCTCTCATCCTCTCTCTGCTCCTCCCCTCTACAACTCGCTCTCAATAAATAAATAAACATTAAAATAAATAAATCACCTTATCCTACGGTTTTAAATTACCTATCCTGGTAATTATAGCTATTCTGCTTGTGTGTCAAACTATTATTCAGGTTGAATCTGTTCTTGTCACTGAATAAAAGTATTCTTTGGATACACTTTAGACCATAAGTGGCAAAAAATGAAACAGTCTTCCAACCCAGTAAGTAGAAATTTCAGGCTCAAATTTTTCACTCACTTAAAAAAAATGCTAAATATAACATGTGCTCAGTAAAGGAGACCCTGTGTGGTGACCCTCACCCCCAGAGAATATATTCTGCAGTGTTGCCAGGTGACTGGTGAGTTTTGTCACCCTGTTCATCCTTCACAGGTAGACATTTATAGAGCAGACACATGGGCCCCACGCCCGGGATTGCCCCAATTAGCATGTGTGAGGATCGGATGGCTATCAACCCACTCTCCCCGCAAGGATCCATTACCAGTCCTGCGGGCCTTTGGTTGAGGGCCCCATTGGGTTAGGATAAAGAGCACAGATGCTGGAAACAGACTAGAGTTTTCTGGATTTGAATCCCAGGACCTTCCCTCACCAGCTGTGTGACTTCCCTGTGCCTCAGTTTCCCCTGTGAAATGGTGTTCTACCTGTCTTGTTGTGAGGATTCAGGGTCTCAGTGCTTGGAAGACACTTTTGGAGCATTACGTAAATATTTGGTAGAATAGACAAAATACAAATGTGAATAGATATTTCCTTCATTGAGACGTTTCTGCTCATTTCAGAGCAATAGTCCACAGAAACAGGTAGTCTTTTGGGCTTAGGAGTCACTGTAGGGTTTCTGGACAGCGACATGGGGACATGAGTCCCAGGCATTCCCAAACACTGCCTCCTGGTGCAACTTGCACACGTCGGCACCTCCTCCTCAGCCCTCACAGCTGTGAACAGAACAGGAATGAAGCCCTCCATCTCCCTCTACTTGATCCTCATGATTTTTCTTCTTTCTCCCTATACCTTAAGGTAAGACACTAAGTTCTGAAAATTAATGTGTGTCCTTAAGGATGTTTTTCACAGACTAGCAAGCCTGGAGAGCAGAAGTGTGTCACATGGGTTGAGATCACCCATCTTGGGATTTGTCACCTGTTGAGAACCAGATAGTAGAACTTGAGGATTCTGAAGAAAGGGGTGGGTTTTAGAGTTACCGAGTCAATCGTTTTTGTGTGGTTCAGGATGACCAGGCTTCTTTTCGGACTCCCCAGAACAGTGCGTGTGTGAAGCAGACCAGATGCAGAGCGGTTGGAATATAATGAATCCCCTTTGCATCCAGCATGTTGCGAGCAGGTGTGGGCTTGTCAGGTTGAACTTGGTTCTTATCTAAAGAATTAAAAGAATCTAGAGCACTGAAGAGGACATCTGCTTTGTGGATGAGAAATAGCACAAAATAGAAAAGAAACAAAGGTGGTTAAGAGATTCGACCCCTACGTTTGTACTTGAAGGAGTTTTCCATACCAATTGAGTCTTAGTCTGTATGTCTCTAGTGGGTGGAATTGGGGGTGGGGGAGGCAGCTGCGAGCTGCCTTCTTTCAGTGTCTTGAAGTGATACTGAATTGCTTGGTGGTGATTTGTCCCCTCCCCCGGCCACATTCTTGAGCATAAGGGCAGTAAATCCACTTGAGGCTTGCAGGCTGACTATTTTACTATTGAATATCCTACTGTCTGTTTATTTATTTTTTTTTTTTTTACAAATAGTTGATTGTCAAGTTGGTTTCCATATAACACCCAGTGCTCATCCCCACAAGTGTCCTCCTCCATGCACATCTCCCCCTTCCCCCATCTCCCACCAGTCCTCAGTTTTTGTCAGCATTCAAGAGTGTCTCATGGTTTGCCTCTCTCCCTTTCCCCCACCATTTTCCCCCTTCTTCTCCCCCTTGGTCCTCCGTTAAGTTCCTCCTAATCCTCCTATACGTGCAAACATATGATATTTGTCCTTCTCTGCCTGACTTATTTCGCTCAGCATAACACCCTCAAGGTCCATCCATGTTGCTACACAGGCCAGATTTCATTGTTTCTCATTGCCATGTAGTATTCCATGGTATAGATAAACCACATCTTCTTGATCCATTCATCCGTTGATGGACACTTAGGCTCTTTCCATGTTTTGGCTATTGCTGAGAGTGCTGCTATGAACATTGGGGTACATGTGCCCCTATGCATCAGCATTTCTGTGTCCCTTGGGTAAATTCCTAGCAGTGCTATTGCTGGGTCATAGGGGAGTTCTATTGTTAGTTTCCTTAGGAACCTCCACACTGTTTTCCAGAGGGGCTGTACCAGTTTACATTCCCACCAACAGTGTAGGAGGGTGCCCGTTTCTCCACATCCTCGCCAGCATCTAGAGTTCTCTGATTGGCTCATTTTAGCCACTCTGACTGGCGTGAGGTGGTATCTCAGTGTGGTTTTGATTTGTATTTCCCTGATGAGGAGCGATGCTGAGCATCGTTTCATGTGTCTGTTGGCCATCTGGATGTCCTCTTTGGAGAAGTGTCTGTTCATATCTTCTGCCCATTTCTTCACTGGGTTGTTTGTTTTTCGGGCATGGAGTTTAGTGAGTTCCTTATAGATTCTGGATATTAACCCTTTATGTGATATGTCATTTGCAACTATCTTTTCCCATTCCATCAGTTGCCTATTAGTTTTCTGGGTTGTTTCCTTGGCTGTGCAGAAGCTTTTAATCTTGATGAGGTCCCAACAGTTTATTTTTGTTCTTGATTCCCTTGCTTTTGGGGATGTGTCAAGTAAGAAGTTCCTGCAGTGGAGGTCAAGGAGGTTGTTTCCTGCTTTCTCCTCTAGGGTTTTGATAGTTTTCTGTCTTTGAAAAATAAAATCAAAACAGGAGATATCACCATCCCAGACTTTAGCCTCTACTACAAAGCTGTCTTCATCAAGACAGTATGATATTGGCACAAAAATAGACACATAGACCAATGGAATAGAATTGAAAACTCAGAGCTGGACCCAAAGGTATACAGCCAGCTAATCTTTGACAAAGCAGGAAAGAATATCCAATGGAAAAAACACAGCCTCTTTAACAGATGGTATTGGGAGAACAGGACAGCAACATGCAGAAGAATGAAACTAGATCATTTTATCACATCATGCACAAAAATAAACTCAAAATAGATAAAGGTCCTACTGTCTGTTTAGAACATCACACGTTGGCTGTGTGCTTATAGTCAAGCAATGTGGGAGCCTTCATATTTCGGAGGACCAATCCACAATGTTTTGAGGTGAAGATATTGTTTACAAATGAAGATCATATTTGTAACCAGCGTAAAGTGGGAAGGTTCCTCTGAATCTTAGAATGTTCCAGAGAACAAATTCAACTCTTCAAGTGCACCAACCTTACAAGAGACGTGCACAGTGAGGGGTGGGGACGTTGAAACTGAATTACAAGAAATGTTTTTCTCCTCAGGGAACTAATGGAAACCATCTTTCAAGAAAAGAGATTCAGAGCAAAAGAAATTGGAAAAGTGTCTCTCACGTGATGATGTGAAGGCAGGATTTCCCCATCCAAAGTATGGGATGAAAGACAGAGATCTGATGGAGTTGATTCAAAACTCTCCCAATCCATTCCAAGATAGGGTGACTTCCCCCAGAACTGGCAGGGAAGACATGACCAGAGTGTGAGCCCAACCTTTGCCTGGACTCCACTGTGGACTGGCCACCCAGATGGGTCTCAGGCTACCTGGGGGGCCCTACCCCTCCCAAGAGGACCAGAGGGAGAGAACACAGAACCTCACTCTCCTCTCTCATGTTATGACTGTTGTTCTTGGATCAGTAAGAATAGGAGATGGGAATGTATCTCCTAAGAGATCTCTGCACCACTCTTTTGTCCTTAGTCCCAAATAAGCTGTCCCTTAACTACTTGCCTGTGTCAGAACCAGAATTTGAGTTTTTGAAATTCAAAACCAACACAATGTAATGTGTATTTATGTGATGCTTACTGTCCATACACGCTTTTGAGTCATTTTTACAAATATCAGACCTTGCACTTTCAAAGTAGTAGTGCCTTTCAATGCAACACTCTGGGGAGAAACTTCCCTCCAGTTTTATTGAGAATACACATTTAAGATGTCCAACACGATGGCTTGCTTTACATCTGGTGAAATGGTCATCACCACAGGCTTAGATAATATCTGCCCCAGACAGAATGCAACGTAAAGAAAAAGCTAGTTTCTCCCTGTGAGGAGAACTCTTCAGATCTCCCCTCCTTCCCCTCCTCTGCACCGTCTGGCACAGTTGACTATGGTCGTCCTGTGGTCCATGCATTACCTACTGTTGATTTATCTCATAACTGGAAGTTTGTACTTTGGGTGAATTTTGAGGGCATAACTTGTCTTTCCCCAAAAGATGAAACAAGCTACGGGTCCCAAGGGTTTCCTGAAAACCAGCAGGAAACCAAGATGATGTCATTTAGAATGGAAAACAAGTAGGGAGGAAACGGAAAAACAGCAGTCAAGTCCAGGGCGGGAGACAGGAGATAGGAGGGGCTGGAGGGGCAGGGGCCACACAGAATGTGCACTGGCCTGGGGTGAGAGGTGACCTGAGAGCGGGGAGGCACAGAGCTGGTGTCACCCCCACGGGAGACCACATCTCTGAGGTGTGGGAGCTGCCCGTGGAAATGGCATTGAAACCTCCCTGTGAACACGAAGCATTTTATTTAGGAACAACTTTTTGAAAAATTGAGTTAACAGAATTCTCCAGTTTGGTTAGCACATTAGTCCGCAGGCTCACTCTACATGGCTCCTGCCATTCCCCCAAATCAAAACGTTATCTTCCTATAATGGACTTGGCAAACACATAGCTTACTTCCCGCACTTAATCTCATTGGACCCCAGCCTTTTCATCTTTAAAAACCAACCAAAAATAAGAACTTAACCACCCAATGGAAACAAGCAAGTAAGGGAAACCAATGACCATCGTTCAGCATTGGGTAAGTAAGTTGAGATCACGATGTGCTCTTTACACTACCTGACTCGAGGTAGGCTTGTTGCTATGTTTACTTTCTTTGGACGTGCGGCAGACTCTGGAGAGGATTCTAAATTACAAATTCTAAACATGTTTTGAACGACATCAGCGTTCATGGGAGGAAGTTGCCATGTGTGCTCATTTCCATGGGCCCTCGGCGTGGCTATGAACACCTAGCCATCCTTGCTTCTATCCGTCACACACATGTATGTACCGAAGCGCCGTTTATGAAACGGCTGTGTTACATGGGTTAAAGTAATTAAATGAACTACATTAAGAAAGAAAAAGATGTGATCATAGATCTGGGTAGTTGACATAAACGGCTCAAAATTCAAAACCTTGAGAAAATCATTTCAGCTTCAGATTTGACTTACCTCGAACATTGTTCATCTCCATACAGTGAAAGTGAGTTGTAACTAGTCTTTTCTGTTGATGAATAGAATAATAGATAAACAGGCACAGAAAAACAATTACATATATATTTATAAATCTGTAATAAGTATGAAAACCAAACATACTAAATTTTTAAGATTGGATGGAGACATACTATACATAAAGCTAAAATTCCTTTAAAAAAAACAACAAATGTTTCCCTGTAATGCCTTAGGAGATTAAAAAACTCAGTCTGTGGTATTATGGCATTTCAATAAATGCAAAACAAACCATATGTAACTTTTATTTTTCAAATGTAAAAAAGCAATTTAGGTATTGTTTTTATAAGTACTTAACACCTCCCTCTGCTAACCCCTGGGTAAGCTTTATTGATCACACATTACCATAAGGTTCTAATATTGAGGAGTTTCACTTGACATGAAAACCCCCTGCATCCGCCAGTCCATAATTTACTGTCCTTACATGGTCGCTTTCCCACGGAAGCTGCCCGGACCCCTTCTAACCACTCGCCTGCAGGTCTGCCCCCAGAACAATGTGCTTCTAATGGTTCATGTCTCCTTCTTAGAGACTTTCTGGGTTATATTCTATTAAGATTTTACTCTTCTAATATTTTTAACTTTTCCATAAAGATGTGCAATAAACATAAGTAGTAATGGGAACGAGACCTGTCAGGGAGCCAAGAGCTCAGCATAATTTCTGCAAATATGAACGCTCTGGATGGAGATGAATGGGCTTATTTCCATATGGTTTATTGTTGCCTTTAGCCTCTGGTGTAATAGCAACTATTAGGATTTTAATATATGGATTGAAAGGCTATTTGCTTCAGATTTGATGAAATATTAACATTGCTTCTGAAATATGTTATAAATGTTGCGCTAACACGTCTTGACGAATGACATTAAGGAGAGTTTATACTTAGCGGTTCTATGCTCACTTCAGAGAGTTATTACCGTATGTCATGGAAACACTTTAGATTTATGTTTTAAAACCTGTAAAGACTTCTACTTAAATATGTTATTAATTTTTAAAGTTCTGTTTCGGAATAACCATATATTTGTAACTAGAAGGACTGTAAAAGAAATAAATTTGTACCCGAATTAGAGCAGTTTCTAAAGGAACCCGTGGTTTACTCAGAGGAAAGTCTTTATTTTTCTGCGTAAATCTTTGTTTGCGGCTCTGCTGAAGTCCGCACTGGGGAATTTCTGGTCCTCACTGCACCCCCACCCCCAGCCGGAAGCTTCTGACTGAGGATAATTTATTGCTGAGGAAGAAAGAGTAGAGAGAGCTCCAAAAACAGAAGCTGGTGTTCTGGGCTGAGCTGTTTCTCCCCAAACGCTGGGGTCTTAACCCCACGTCTCTGTGTGACTGTGCTTGGAAACAGGATCTTTAAGGAGGTAATTACGGTAGAATGAGGTCATGGACTTGGGCCCTAATGCAATGTGACAGGTGTCCTTAGCAGAGGCAGGGTGAGGACAGAGACGTACACTAAGGAGCAGACGTGTGAGGATACAGGGGAAAGGTGGCTGTCTACACCCAAGGGAGAGGCTTTAGAACAGCCCACCCTACTGATGCCTCCATCTTGAACTTCCAGACTCCGGAGCTGTGAGAAAACAGACTTTCATAGTTTAAGGCACCTGGGGTGTGCTACTTTGTTAATTGGATGTGATGTTTATACAAGCATGGCATCTTATAAAATAACATCAAAATCAAGGGGTTAGCGAAAGCATTCAAAGTCCGAACGAATAGGAGAGTTGGCAGCTACTGAGGAAGGTCCTGGACAATATCTCGGCAATCTGAGCACAAGAGAGTCCGCAGACAGATGTGAAGGACCGAGGCCTACAGGGGCGGGGCCAGGCTTTGTGGGGTCAGGACTGATGCAGACCGGAGCCTCGTTAAGGAGAGAAGACAGCCCGGAGTTTCTGTGTCAGGCTTTCGGAAGGGGCTGTGTTGTGAGGGCTGGTCCTTAGCTCACACACACCTTCTCCAGGCACAGGCTGTGACCAGGCTCTCGAGCTGATCACTGGACCACCTTCCCTCCCTTCTGTTCCCTTGCAGGGTGACCTCCCGGGGCTGACCTCCCCCCTCCAGCCTCCACTTCCGGAGGCATCTGCTCCTGCATTCTCCCCTCCCCGCCACAGCCCTCCCATGGTCTCAGGGAGTCTTGCAGGAGACCCCTTGCCAAGTAAATCCTGTCTTACTGCATTTTCTTATCTGATCAAGGGCTTGTTTTCCATTTCCCTTCCCCTACTGGCAACTTCTTTAAGAGCATGTTCTCGTTGTCCTCCATTCTTGATTCCAGACGATGCTAAAGGATTGTCCTTTGTGTGGTTATGCCCTGTACCGAGGAGATGACAAAGCACATCCATTGCCTCCCAAATGGATGGTGTCTGTTTTAGGCACCTCCATGGCATGGAGTGAACGAGCCAGGGTGAAGGAAATCACCGAAGCATACGTGTGCCCATCTCAGTCCCCCCGGCTCTCACCTCCAACTTCTATTATGCATGTAGAACACTTACAGTGCATTGGCTCATGTCTTGCGATCTTTCATATCCATGAGTTCATGGAGACCCTTAGTGACTCCGTGACACAGGTGCTGAGTTCATCCCATTTTATAACTAAGGACCCCACAGGGCAGAAGGCAACGGGCTCCTTCCTCCAGGGAGGGGAGGTGAGCAGGGACAGAGCCCAGGCCGTCTGGGGTATGGTCCCTGACAATTCCACTCTCGACTGCCTCTCCTCAGGTTCATGCTTATTAACCCTCAACGTGTCTGTCCCCTCACTTCCGGGGCACCCCTCCCCTTGCCCTCCTGGGCCCGAGGGGCAGCAGAATGGTGGGGAAGGGGTTGGCCTGGTGGCCTGACATGGGGGCCAGCACCTTTCTGGGAATCAGAAGGAAGGGCTGTGCTTAGCAGAGGGGCCGGGCTGGAGTCCATCACACCCTCACCTCATGCCTGGGCCCCCCGGAGATGATCAGTTCATTCTGCGTGCAGCTGGACAAGATGGCGGGTTTCATCCTTGGGGGCACCCTGCCTTGTGTTTCTGGGACGACTTAGCCAGGTCTGGTGGTGATCGATTCCACCTCAGGACTGTGGCATGTGCCGGGCTCAGCGTGAAGTCCCCAGGTCTGGGCTCTATCTTAGGTGGCGAGGATCCCCACAAGGGTTCCATGCGTGTTCCCAGCCTCGCTGTGCATTCGCTGGAGGAGCTCCCACATCAGCGCCGCATGTAGGTCAGGGCATCCGGAAGCCTGGCCCCGGTCCCACCTGGTGGGCAGCACTGGCCGCAGGCCATGTCCCTGTACGGTCACGCTCCCGGGATGGGGGGCAGAGGTCCTCTGTCCCCAGTTGTCCTCAGCCCACGCCACAGCAGCACGCTGGGCCAGGGCTCGGTACCCCCAGCTTCCGCTCAGGTAGTTCCTCCAACACTGGACAGAGAAAGGGCCTGGCCCGGGAGGGTAGCCACCTTTTCGGAGACCTCGCCCGTGGCTGTAGCCTGTGACCTTGTGCGGCACCTCAGGAGACATCACTGGCTGGAGCTGGCCAGCGATAGGCAACGAGGTGCCTTTAAAGTGAGAAACAGACAGAATTGCTGGAAGTTATTGCAGAATCAGCCCCCGAGTGGAGACAATCAGCTTCCGGATCCCGGTGGGCACAAGTCTGAAGGGTGGCAGCCAGGTTGGGCTCAGCTGGTCAAGTCTGCCATGGGATCCTGGGACCCGGTTCTGGGCTTGGCACGTCTGCCCATGCAAAGACCGGAGTTCTGTGTCAGAATGGCTCTGCCGGGGGCTGCCGGGAGCGGAAAAGAGAGCCGGTCTCCTTCTTGCCATGCTCTGGGGCTGGAGCAGCAGATGTGGGCCGGGAGAGGCGGGCTGTGCCTGTAATCAGGCTGTCGAGGGGGGTTACAGAGAAGGCGTCATCATGAGGGCACTCTCCTCCTTCCCTTCCGGGGCATAGCTGGTCTAGCAAGAAACACACACACACACGCACGCACATGCACGCGTGCACAAATCCTTTGTTATTGAAGTAGCTCTTCCAACTACCCCTTGGCCATAATCAATGGAAATTCATTGCATAGACTGAATAGGACCCATCTTCTCTATACAGTGCTTCTCATTTGTTCGCTTGTTCATTCATTCGCCCTCCCATCCATGCATTTCCTTGTCGGTGCCAGGTGGGTTGGTCCTAAACGCAGGGACACCGTGGGGTCACACCGTCCCTTCCTTCTGTGGCCCAGGGGGCTGAATGGACACCTGAGTCTTGGGCAGAGTGACAGAAGCTGTCATCAGTCAGCACAAAATTCTCTGACAAGGATACAGGCCACACACCTTGGGGCACACCTGCACTGGCTTCCTGCATCCCCGCCATCCCATGGAACCCAGCTGCTTGCACCCCAAATGTCCCTGTGTCACCTCCCGAACTTCTCTGGGCGGGATCTCCCACTGCTTTCCTGCTGCACAGAAACGTTTGCCACAGAAGGAGAATTTCTCCAAGAACATCGAGACCCTGTTTCTTTCTTGCCGTCATTTTGGATTGGCAGGAACCGGTAAAAACCTCAAGGTTTATACACCTGCTACTGGGAAATAGTGGTGTCAAAACAAAGCGAAGCAAATCCTTTTATCTAACAGTTTAGCATGGATTTCTGAAGCCACATAAGTCTCAGAGAGCCTCCTTGTAATCGTCGTCCTCGGGTCTCTTGTATTAGCTTGTTCGAAGGGAGGTCACTTTCCAAACAGCTAACAATCTTGTACGTGGGAAATGTGGCGGAAACCTGCAGTTTCTTTTTTTTTTTTTTTTTTAACTTTTTTTTTCGTTGAGAGCAAATGGTTGTGTTTGCTATGATCCTATTTGAGGCTGTATCAGCTGTATCACACATTGCTTCTAAGGAATATCATGAAGGTGTTCTAGAAATTATCTGACAAGAGCGTCTTGTTATCAGAGGCATCATCGCTAAAAGCAATCAGCAAGGGCTTCTGTGCCCTGGAGAAGGGGCGCCATGGGGGGAGCCCCTGAGAAGACAGATGCCCCAGGAAAGAGAACCACAGTCATCCTATAAAATGCCGCTTTGCCCATTCCCCTCCCTCCCTTCCCACCCCCCGGCCTGCATTCGGTCCTAGAAATGGTGATAATTTCCTTGCTGAATGCTAAAAAGAATGATACATTTTAATTCGATCGCACTATAAAGGACGGAGCATTGCTTTCGTCAGGCAGAGGATGAGGCAAATATTACACACCTGGCGTAAACCTGTCAGGTAGCAAAGGCTCAATGAATAAAATGACTTGAAAGCATCTGACTTTTATAAGAAGAAGTGGTTTCCTAGAATAGTTTCTAATATCAGAATTACTGTGCATCAGGTCCCCATTTCTCCTGAGCTCTTCGTTCTGAAGAAATATCTCCTCAGGATATTCAGGATCTGCACCCCAGAAACCAAAGCAGGGTGACAGTGAATGCTGCCTGTGGTCTGAAGCTTGGTCCCGACTTCTGCTTTTTTTTTTTTTTTATGTTTATTTATTTATGTATTTATTTTATAAATGTTTTTATTTATTTCTAGGAGAGAGAGAGAGACAGTGTGAACAGGGGAGGGTCAGAGAGAGAGGGAGTCACAGACTGAAACAGGCTCCAGGCTCCGAGCTGGCAGTTAGCACAGAGCCCGACGCGGGGCTCGAACCCACGAACCGCGAGATCATGACCTAAGCGAAAGTCGGACGCTTAACTGACTAAGCCACCCAGGCGCCCCTATGTTTATTTATTTATTGTGAGACAGAGACAGAGAAC
The DNA here is from genome assembly GCA_017311185.1 of Proteles cristata cristata. Classification (NCBI taxonomy): domain Eukaryota; kingdom Metazoa; phylum Chordata; class Mammalia; order Carnivora; family Hyaenidae; genus Proteles; species Proteles cristata. The sequence continues at coordinate 701,074 of JAESUZ010001109.1, read as the reverse complement.
ATGAGCAGAGGAGACACAGACAGGGAGACATAGAACCCGAAGCGGGATCCAGGCCCCAAGCTGTCACCACAGAGCCTGTCACAGGGCTTGAACCCACAAAGCATGAGATCATGACCTGAGACGCAGTCGGACGCTCAGCCACAGGCCCCCCAAGTTTCGCTTCTCAGCGCACACCATCTTGCACTCTGATTGTTGTTTTGTTTCCTCACGTCGGTTTATCTGACACACACTTTCATCAAGTAGTCATTGAGTCCTGAAATAGCCAAGGGCTGAAGGCAGGGCCGCCTCTTTCCGTTGTCCCGTTGGCCGCAGTGACTGGATGTGAGGCCGTCCCTGTGAACATGTACGGGGGGCAATTACTACCTTCAGGCTTGACTGATGCCTCATAAGTTTGGTTGTGCCTCCTGTTATTTTCTCATACAACCGTCTCTTTATAAACACAGGGGTCTGGAGCAGAACGCCCTGCCCCCCCGGCCCCCCCGAATGTGAGTTATCGTCTCTCTGCTACTTGTTACGGCTCACACATCAGCTCCAGGCTCTGCCGCTCATGAGTTCCCCCAGATTAGAAAAACATTTCCACGGATGGAAGTTGTTAGCTCCAATTGTGGCTGTTTCTCCACCTTGATGTTACGTGATTTGATTTTATTTTCTAAATGGCTGTTTATATTATGCATGAAATCGTTCTGCTTGCCTCTGGGGCTCCTGAGACAGGAGGGGAGCTAACTGCTTCTGTTGGGGTCACTGGTAAAGCCACCCATTGTCATGAAAGAATTAGGGATCATTTGGAAAATTGACCTCTAAGACTACTTGTGCGCTGGGCAGATTTAGAACCATGTTGCCAAGCATTTATTATATCATAAAGTTAGGCATCTGTCCCTACTTAAATGTCACATTTTCGGTTGTTTAACACAAAGATTGCCCCTCTGCCAGGCTCTTGAAGATATAACCTGAGCGGAGCAGGCTTTGATGCTCTGAATCCTGAAGGTTTTTTTTCTTTCCTTTTTTGACTGTCACAACCAGTCACAGAAAAGCTCAGTCTGACAGATACCATGGAACGAGGGAAAAATGAGCACAACATGGAGAGCTGAGGGAAGTTCCAGGAGAGAGCCCAAAGTGATACAAGGTTTGAACATAAATCCCCTTGAGAGAAGCTTAAATGCATTTTGCCTTGGAAAAAAAAAAAAAGAAGCGTATTTGAGGACGGACCTAATAATTGTGGCTGGGTCTGCACAACAGACTTCAGATGGTTGAGGTTTGAGGGGAAACAAAAATGAAATTGCCTGTTTAGTGATGTTTTAAACCAGTAAGTGTTTGCTCTAGGCTTACACCAGACCACAGTCTCCACCTACCCCAAGCACGGCCCCTTCCCAGCCACTCGGTCAAGTCCGAGTCCCTGCCAGGGAGAGGGTTTTGCACCAAAAAGGCAGCTCAAACTTGTTCCTCTGTAATTTTTCTCCTTTCAGCTAAAACACCCATGTCCACTGCTTTGTATTTTTAACTCGTGCCTGTGGCTCATGGCCAGCCGTGTTGGGCAAATGCTGTGTAGACCCCTTTATCACGACGGACATTTACAAGCAGGAAAGCTATGACCAAAAATATGACCGTGGGTATAGCCTGTGTGTGCTGCTCATGCGGCCATGTGCCGGGCCCCACACCCACCACGCAGAGCTCCCCTCCAGCCTTCCCCAAGGCCCACGGAGGACCCCACAAATGTGGTTTTCCTGTATGTTAACTAGTATGTTATTTTTTTTTTTCCTGTTGTATTTGACAGAAAGTGACGCATGCAAGTTAGCAGTGTGTTTGTTCCTGGTGATGGCTCGGCAAGCTGATGCATCACTGAATGGATGGAAAACAGTCCTTGCTGACAGAGGACTGGTGGCCACCATGCGCCCTGTCCTCAAGATGCCCAGAATCTTCCGTATCCAGGTCACGGAGACACGTGTTCAAAGAGCATATTAATTCTCAAATATTCATTCAGCATGTAACACAAGCGGCATGCTGTCCCAGGAACGGAGGATTCAGTGACAAATGAGAAACAGTCCCTACCCTCAACCAGCTGGACTTCGTGGAGAGAAAGGCCACAGGCAGTTGTCAAAGTCTGGAGGGTCGCGCCCTGGGCAGCGCAGTGAGACAAGACACGACCGGGAAGGTGCGGTTTCTCGGAGAAGGAGCTGAGGTGGTGCTAACAGGGGCTGGCAAGGCCGAGACTGCGTTTTCGGGCAGTGGGAGCCCCTGCAAGGTGCTCTGATGTCCTCAGGACATGGCCTCCTTTCTTGCACAAGGAGGCATCACAGGCTCCTTCCGTCCATGTCTTAGCTCAGCTCTAGAGTCGGGCGCTTCTCCAGGGGGCTCTGGTTCCTCCTGGTAGTGTGATCTGGGTGCCAGATAAACTGGCTTTTGTTTCATGACTGAAAGTTTAAAATTGCTTGCATTCTTCAGCAGTGGAGGTATGGCCCTCGGAGTTGCCCGCTGTCCCATTTCAAATGGGAACACGCATCCTCCCGTCATGGAAAAACACAGGAGTTCAGTAAAAGGGGCTTGAATGCTCGGGCAGAAAACATTATGCCACCTTGGAGCGCGTCACTTCTGCACTGAATGGCGACTGCCTTTTAACAAAGTCGGTCCTTCCTGAGGTTTCCGCTTGTCAATTTACCCTAAATATTTTAATTAGTTCTAACTAATAAAGCTTCAAGTTAAATAAGCATTTAGGAAATTAATTAATTTCCACTGAAATAAGGAAGAGTCACACACTATTCCCCAGACAGATGTGTGCATCTAGCACAGCCGTCAGCCTGTCGGCTTACAGATAAGATCCTGGATACTCGGCAGCATGGCCAGGCTGAGTCTCCATTCGGAAGCACGTGGCCAGAAGCTGAGGACTCCGGGGTCATGTGGCTGAGGGCTCCGGGGACAGGTGGCTTTCCCTTCTGAGCATCGTCTGAAATGGGCCACAGGACCACCCTCTTGAGAGACGGCCACAGGACTCGTAGGGCCATGTTCCTGTCCGGCACATAGAAATATAGAAAGGAATCAAAATGCTTCTGGAAACACAGAGAATGTGACAATGACTTGTAAGACCTGGGATGCTTGTTCTGCCCTTAAATGGCAACACGGCTACTGACCCATCACCAGGTCCCTGGGACTCGATTCCTTACAGGCTGTGTGTGCGCGTGTGCATGTGCACGCGTGGAATGGAATGTACTATGACCACTGACAGCTGTGATTCTGAAAAACTTCTAATCAGAATTGCACAGTGCACAGTTTGCTGGAGAGTGATCCAGAGGGAATGCAAATCACCGGGCTGTCGGCGGGTCGGAAGGAAACTCCCAGAGCAAACTATAATCTTCAGAAAGTCATGAAAGGTGGTAATTCTTAATTTTGCTTTGCCTGAAATACAGCCTGTATCAATTTCTTTCTTTTTTTTTTCTCTCTCTTTCAGAGGTGATTTTTGGGGGTGTTGTAAGAAATCCACAGGAGCAGCAGTGGATATTGAAATCTCTTTTTTCTTCATAAAGCAGCAGAGCTACTGGCAGCTGTAGAAAGCAAAATCTCGTTTCCCCCTAGAAAAAGGGGTCCCTAGAGTGATGTGGAGGAATATTTGGCAGAAAAATGTCTCAGCCAATCTTTGATGCCTCTGCTCTGTATCAGTCTTTTTCTTGTTTCTGCTAGCACTAAATCCCTAAATAAGATTTTTCCTACATCTTCGAGTCAAAGGTTATTGGAAAAAATCTGTCTTTAAGGCCGCCATTTTGTCTCCCTAATCAATTAATCTTCACACCACAATTGAAAAAAAAATTCCTATCTTGTGTGCTAAACCCTAGGGAGGAGGGAAACATCTTATGTCTCCCTTGATGAGCTGACTTTCCAGCATCTCTGGCCCTGGGTGTCTACCCTCAGCTTCTGTCGGTGACAATAGGTAATTTATGGAATGTGAGCCATGCCCAAGGCCATGTCTGTTAGTGGGATGTGTCCGACCCTATTGCCTGCATTCCAGATGTCTCAATGGTCTGTGGTCCCTGTGGGGTGCGGTGGCATCAAGCAAGTACCAAGCTGGGACTCATTAATTTAAGATTAATTAAGAGAACTTTGAGGTTTGTATCTTCATTTCTTATGTCTTTCGGAGCATTAAATAGAGCATGTTGTTTTTTTATTAGTTTTTTCACTCTCAACATTGCTGTAGTACTTCTTTTGGTAGAAGAACATTTTAAAAGGGCAAGTTAAAGGCATGTTAGAATAAAAACCCAGAGAGCCGATGTTCCTGGCTGTGTAATCACCTGTAATGCTGACAAACCAAGGCTGGAGGCCAGCATGGAGGACGCGGACCACTGGCATCTGAAGTTCTTTTCAGACCATGTAAGATCATAAGAGGAGGAGCAAATGAGTGTTTGAGTTCAATTTCTGTTTTAGAATATTTGTCCCACTGATATAATACATAAGCTACATGCTCTATTTTCAGATACTTGTAGACACTAAACTTCTGAAATAAGTTGCGATTCATTCGGCAAGTATTTTTGAGTACTCAGTGTGTGGCCGGGAATGTTCTAGACACTGGAAATATGCCAGTAAAGATAGAGATCCTTGCCAAATAGATGTGATGAGAAATAAATTGTGCATTCTGTTTGAAGGTGCCTTGGAAGATGGGGGGAAGGGGTGGAGGGTATGAAGGATGGAGGACCTGCCCACAAGAAGCTGGCTGGCTGAACATCACTGAGAAGGGAAATTGCACAAAGATGAGCGAAATGGGGAAATAGGACCCAGGGACACTGTGGATAAGCATCTGCAGTCATTGCATGCAGGTCAAGGGAAGAGCCGAGCGAAGGCCGAGGAAGGAGGGCCCCTGGTGTGTGGGGACAGCAGGCAACTCTGTAGATGCCACAGAGGCACAGGCTAGAGAGGACACCACAGAGCACCTGGGGCTTGGGGACACTTTGAAGGCTGGACAGCGCTGAGTGGGAGGGGCCCAGGCTGAGGTTGGAGTGGAGACAGACAGACCTGACTCAAGTTCTGAAATGGATTGGGCTCGTTGCTGGGGTGGATGTGGACTGTGGAGCCTGAGAGAGAAACAGAGAGACCTGCAGGTGGCTGCTGAGTGGACAGGTAGGGATGGTGGCCACCTGGGGCTACGGGGCTGCAGGGGGACTGAGGAGACGTGACTGTGAGCTGGACCTGGACAGTTGAGGCAGAGAGGTTTTCGAACCAATAAGCCATGAGGTGTGAGAGAAAAGGAAAAGTCAAGATCGATTCCAAAGGTTTTGGCCTGAGTTGCTGTTTATGCCAACGAGTCAGAAAGATGGCGGATCTAGTGGGTTTGGGTCTGACTTTCAGAATTCAACTCGGAACAACTCCTTGGACATCTGAGTGGAGATGTAGAGGTCAAGGTGGGGATGGGGGATGGATGGACAGATGGAGACTTGAGGACGGTGCAGGCAGGGATGCACAGGTGGGATCTGCTGGAGTAGAGGCAATATTTAAAATCAGGAGATACAAGTTTGGAGAAGAGAAGATATAATGTCAAGACCTTAGAGAAGATTGACATTAAGAAAAAGATGACCCATTCTCAAGAGTTATATAATATCTTGGGGCACCTGGGTGGCTCAGTTGGTTAAGCATCCGACTTTGGGTCAGGTCATGATCTCGTGGTTCATGGTTCAAGCCCCTCATCGGGCTCTGTGCTGACAGCTCAGAGTTTGGAGTCTGCTTTGGATTCTGTGTCTCCCTCTCTCTCTGCCCCTCCCCTACTCGTGATCTGTCTCTCTCTCTCCCCAAAATAAATAAACATGAATAAAGATGTAAAGAGAGTATTTAATCTCTCTATTCACTGTTCAATATTCTAATAAAACAATACTGGACAAGGTTTTACATTTTTTAACATGCTAAATTTTTCAGGAAAGAGCAAACACCCAAAGGAAGAATTAATTCCTCAATAAGAAGGATGTGGTGGATACTTGCCCTCTAGATATCAAAGCTTATTATGAAGTGCTAATAATTACATGGATAATTGCTGCAGACGTAGATGAATCCAGCAACACAGCACAGGAGAAAGCCTGTTACCAGTCCTGCCATATATGAAAGCTTGATATGACTACAGCCTTTTGAGTCATAATGTGTAATATTATATCTCTACTTTGTGCCACATGAATACCAGTTTCTTATGCATTGTTGATTGTTCTGTGTTTTCAGTTTGGGATGTTGTCAGTGACTTTCCTTCTGGAAAATTAGGATTGAGATTCTTTTTCTTCCTCTGAGCCCCTCTCCCTACCCCAGAGAACCTCACACTTTCTTCCCACATCACCATCCAGCCAGTACTTGTGAACAATACTTAGGGCTGAATCATTATTAAAATGATATAACAGTATTTAAAACTGGGTCATGTCGTATGTGGTTGCTTTTTCTTTCCTAGACAGTTGTGTTTTCAGTTAAAATCCTCTTGTTTTTCAGTTTTTCAGAACTGAAAAACTACCCAGTCACTTCACTGGGTAGTGACTGCTAACCCACCTCCAAACTGCACTGCCCATCGGACCTTCTCTCCACGTATAGGAACACCTGAGCCTTCGGGCGATTGATCATCACCTCTTGAAGAGCCCCCTTCCGAGACCTCCCTCTGCTCCTCAGGACCACAGGGGCCCTTGGGCTTCTCCACAGGGTCTGCCTCTCACACCCTGCTTGGCTCCTCTGCCTTCCTCTTGTGTTGGACCCCATTTCTCTGACTTCTGTGTGAACCTCTTTCTTGGTTTACTGCTTCACTTTTCTGGTGCAAATTTTCCAGCATCATTCTTTTGTCTTTTTTTAAAATTTTAAGTTTATTTCTTTGTTTCGAGAGAGATAGAAAGAGTGAGCAGAGGAGGGGCAGAGAGTGAGAGAGAGAATCCCAAGCAGGTTCCGAGCTGTCAGCACAGAGCCTGATGTGGGGCTCGACCTCACACATTTTGAGATCATGACCTGAGCCAAAACCAAAGTCAAATGCTTAACCGGCGGAGCCAACCAGGTGCCCCAAATTTTCCAGAATCTCTCTGATTAGGAAGGAATGATATTTGAGATCTAGAATGCCTGGAAGTGTCTTTTGGCTCTCCTGTTTACTTGTGGATAGTTTTTCTTGAAATATAATAATATATTTTTTAAAATGTGTATTTATTTATTTTGATAGAGAGAGAGAAGCAAGCATGAGCACTATACTTCTAGATGGAACATCACATCACCTTAGAATGTGGTGGCATGTTTTCTATCAGTGCCGCTGAGAAGCCCAGAGCAATCCTTCATCTTGTGTATCCACATGTGACCTGTTTTTATATTTTCCCCTCTGGAAAGTGCTCTGAGAGCTGGTCCATAACCAGTGCTCCGAATTCCACAATGCTAGGTGCGGGCAGACCTATGCAGGATGCTCCTTTTACACATGGACTTCCTGGCCTTCAGCTTTGGGGGATTTTCTGGAGTTATGTTGGTGATTATTTTTTTCTTGCCATTCTCCTTTTTTCCTGTTCTTCCTACTATTTAGATATCAGACCTTCAGTATGTTACTGCCATCTTCATTTTCTTCTTCTTCATTTTTTCTTCGTACATTTCACTCAACTTTATCTTTCAAGCCTATTTTATTTTCAATTTTTACTCTCATATTTTTAATTTAGTCATTTTTTCCCATCTACTCCAGATGGATTTCTTTTTATTGCTCTCTCTTATTATTTCAAGCACATAGGGCTTCTCTGTCTCTATGAGGACATCACTAACCTGTTTGTGGAGATGTTATCTTCCTGCAATTTGTCTTTGTTTGTGGTTTCACTGCACACGCACACACACACTCACAGGAAACATATATGTGTGTCTTTTTCTCACATTGCAGGCATTCTTCTGAAGCTCGGTGATCCCGGCTCTCCACTCTGCTTTAGGAGGGAAGAGTGAATGATTCTGTAGTTCTGTTGGAAGGTTTTGGGTGTGGGTCGGGTGGGCTGATCTGGCTGGGCTGTGTCTGTGGGGGCTCCTTTCCTCTAGGGTTGGTCAGCTTGCTCAGAAAACTATCTTCCAGTCTCCCCACCCCTGGCCCACGTGAGTCTAGCTATGGCCACTCATAGCTAATCTGGGAGAGGCTGGGGGTCTCATTGTTACATAGGCTTCCACTCCATCCTGCTGATTCAGCATGTCACCCGTTCTTTCTCCTGGAGAATACACCTCCTGGCTCCTGCTGGGGTCAGCAGAGCTCACCTCCACTGGTTTCTGGAGAAGGCCATCTGGGAATCCAATCAGTCCCTGACCATGTGTCCATCCTTCCTGTACCCTCCAGTCTGCCCTCATCCACTTCTGGGAAAACATGGTGGCTCCAGGGGACCTCAGAGGGGCCTCGCTGTGTCGCCCACCAGCCAGCACCTCCCAGCTCACCCACCATGCACTTAGAACTTAGCCGACTATGCTGCATTGATGTCTGCTAACATTTTTCTTAGTCCCAATAGTTTTTCATTTTTGTCTCATTTCTATTTGCTTTGTCCTTCTATGCATCTCTTAAAAAAATCCCTTAACCATCATTATGGGGAGATTGAGGGTGGAGTCTGGCTCCTTATTTTCAATGAGATGTTCTTCTACCCACTTTGCTTTATGATCACAGCAGGCAAAGGTATATAGGATCACGTTTTCACTCTTTAATATTAATGAGCAATTATCTTAAAGCGATTCTGCTGCAGACGTCTAGAAGGCATGTGGCCAGTAAACAGGATTCTCAGAGTTAGACCAGAAGGATGGGAGTGAGACAAGAGAATGGTGCTCGGCAGCTGGCAGCTGACGCTCAGGGAGGGAAGACAATGGGACTGCCCGTCGTGGGGGGCAGAGAGACCCACTCACCCCCATGTCCTCCTCCACCACAGCTCCCCTGGAAATGTTGAGATCCTCATGCTCATGCTTAATTCTCACACTCCTAACTCTTGCTTGTTGGAGTTCAAAGGTGCCTTTGCTTGTACCTTCTCCTCCGGGAATCCTCCTGCCTTCCTGACATGAAAGCCCACACTGGACACATTTGGGCATCCTTCTCAGAGCCGTTCTGAAAACAGTCTGTGTGATTCTAAAGGATTCTGATGATCTCAAAATATTTCCTTATGTCAAGCCAACATTTGCTTTCCTGTTAACTTTCACTTAGCGGTGATAATTTTCCTTTTAGGAACAATACAGAGTGAGTCCACTCTGCTCCTCCCTCTGAAAATATTTTTCCATCATGCCAGAAGTCAGAATTGACTTTGTTAATGAATTCCTGACATGTGAAGGCTGTGGAATTGGATCAGACACCTAACTTTGTGTATCTCCGTTTTCTCCCCACTTGAAGAGGGAGATCACATCCTCTGGTATTTTAAAATAACAACCTGTTTGGGCAACTGTAACACTGTTTGAAAGGAGACTCACTGTTAGGAAGTACAATTATCAGGAAGCAGCTTCAAGGCTGCTCAGTCCTCTGGCCAGCCGCTCTGCAACGTTCCCACTCACCATCATGCTCGGTGGGTTTTGCGGTGAGTTCAAACCTGTCCAAACACTGTCTGACGGGTGTAGATTTCTATGTGCTCCTTTTCCCAAGTCCTTCCTGGAAATCTCCTGCCCTCGGAAAGCCGGGCACACCTGTCAGTCCTCACTCTTCCCTGGCAGGTAGCCGGCCGCACTCCCGTCACCCAGAACAGTCTCGCGTAGGCCCGCTTACATATCCTTGCTCTTCCTGCCGCCCCTGTGACCTGCGATGCAGACCAGGCCCCGTGTCTCCAGAAAGTCCTCATCCTCCACACACACCCATCCGCCTCCCGAGCGGCCCCATCACGTTGCAGGAGGGTTTAGGTGTTTTTCTCTTGAGGGCACAGACTAAGCCATGCCTGTGGTTATATATATTCAAACTATGGGCTTAATAGTTGTGATGGTTAATCTTAGGTATTAATTTGACCAGGCCATGGGGTGACAGATACTTCATCAAGCATCATCTTGGGCATGTCTGTGAGGGTATTTCTGCATGAGATTAGCATTTAGATTGGTAGGTGAATAAAGCAGATGATCTTCTCCGGTGTGCTGGGCCTCATCCAATCAGTTGAAGGGATGAGTAGAAACAAAAGGCTGAATAGGGAAAATGTGCATCCTCTCTCTCTCTCTCTCTCTTTCTCTCTCTGTCTTTCCTTGCCGAACTGTCCTAGAGCTGGAACATCAGTCTTCTTCCGTCTTCAGACTGGGACTCGGGCTAGAACTTCAATCCCTGGCCCTCCTGGGTGGCCGGTCACCAACTGTCGATCTTGGGATTCTCAAGATCTGTTGATTATGTTTCTCCAGAGAACTCTAATACAATAGGTATTTCTTTTCTCTTTATTTATTGTTGAGAGAGAGAGAGCGTGAGTGCGCAGAGGAGGGGCAGAGGGAGAGGGAGAGAATCCCAAGCAGGCTCCATGCTGTCAGACACAGTGCTCTGAGCCCACGACGGGTGAGATCATGACTTGAGCCAAAACCAAGAGTCAGATGCTTCACCGACTGAGCCGTCCAGGGGCCCCACAATCGATGTTTCTTGAGCCCTGGAGTGGTTTACCCATCCTCTGAGTTACTTCACTCTTAAAAAAGAAAATACCTTTTCCAGGATCAACAACTATGATTATATAATATATTATGTTTAAATTTTTTTCAGTCAAATACCTCATAATCAAACAAGAATGTACAGAGTATCCAGCACATTCGTGAATTAGCATCGTTAATAATCACCAATTTTAAAAACCACAGTCTACATGTAAGGGAAGAGAGAAGATGACATGCGCATGCTGGTATTTGCAAATATGAGGATTTGGGGTGTCCCAGGATGTAAGCCTCCGGAATGTCCAGGGCTTCTGCCTCTGGTGTTTTAGGGACCTCCGGAAAGTTGGGGAGCAGACTCAGGCGGCGCAGCTCGGGGCGCAGGGGCTTCGCACGTAGGCCGAGCACCGAGCGCTAAGCGCGTGTCACAGCTCGTGCTGGAGAAAGAGGTGAGTCGCGTGACCCCCTCACGGGGCCGACCTCTGCTGGCGGGGGGCGATCAGAGGCCGGGGCAGGGTGCCGGGCGGGCGTCAGGAGGCGCGCGGTCCCGCCCTGAGGTGTTGGCCTTTCCCGTGTGTCTGCCTTTCCCGGGGACGGAGGGCGAGGCCGGCAAAGCCGTTAGGGAAGCGTGAGCCCGTGTCAGAGACACACGAGTGCTTTCCGCGTTGTCCTGAAGACGAAAGAAGCCGGAGACAGGACGCCAAGCTGGACGCGCACAGGAGGAGGGACACAGTAGAAGGTCACCCGGCGAGGGCGCCCCTGCCTCTGTCTCCCCGACTTCCAGCCAGGCGCTGTTCACGCAAAACCGCACGGCGTACCCGGCACGGGGCTCTCCTTCGCCCTGAACCCATCTTCAAACTAAGTAGAGACTACGGAGGAGCAGCGGCGTCTGCCTGCGGGGCGTGACGTCATGACGCACGTCCCTCGGCGCCTCGCGGGGCGCGGTGGGCGTTCCCCGAGTCACACGCGGTGGCCCTGGGGGAAGGTTTGCTCTGGAGACGCGGACGGTGGGCCAGGAAGGCCTGCGGGCAGAGGAGGCCGGGGCGCAGGCAGAGGAGCCCCCAGCGCGGTAAGCCCTGTCCAAGGCTCTGCTGCCAGCAGGGCAGGTGCAGGTGCAGGCGGGCTCCCCTCCCCTCCCCGCACCCACTCCCCGTGCCCCCCTGCGGCCCCCCGAGTCCCCCCCGCGGTCCCCCGCGGCCCCCATCCCTGCGTCCCCCTCCCCGCGCCCCCTCTTCCCCGCAGGCCCTCCCCCGCGGTCCCCGCGGCCCCCTCCCCGCCCCCCTCCCCGCGCCCTCCCCGTGTCCCCCGGCCCCCCGAGCCCTCCCCCCGGTCCCCCCCCCGCGCCCCCTCCCCCGCCCTCCCCCGGTCCCCCCGAGGCCCCCCGCCCCCGCCCCCCTCCCCTCCCCGCGCCCCCTCCCCGTGTCCCCCGAGGCCCCCGAGCCCCCCGCGCCCCCGCGGTCCCCCTCCCTTCCCCGCACCCTCCCCACGCTCCTCCTTGCGCTCCCTTCCCGGCACCCCCTCACCACGCAAACCCCTCCACGCGCCCTCCTCCCGCCCCCTCCTCAGCCCCTATCCCCGGGGCTACCGCCTGGGCGCCCAGTCGGGGCCAAGCTTCACGGAGAGCTTGGCCACTTCCTGGCCATGGGTGGGGCCACTTCGACCTTCTTTCACGACAAGTGTGGGTCCAAGCGGATGTTAGTGACTTGGTCTGTGGGGGTGACGGGCCTGACGGCGGTGGGGCTCTGGGAGTGGCGGCTTCGCCCAACCTCCCCCCACCCCCACTCCAGGCTCGGGTGTGAGTGTCACCCGCCTTGCGTTTGGGAGGCTGTGGTGACTGTGGGAGGGCGCAGCGCCCGACGACCCGTCCGGGCCTTGCCGCGTGCGCGAGATGGCTCCGGAGCTGCGGAAATGCCTGCTCGGAGGGTAGGCCCTCGCTGACAGTCATCTGGTAAACCCGAGTCTCTTCCCGGCCACTCTGCTTCCCCTTTGAGGTCAGAACGGCAATTTGAAGGGTTTTCTGGGGACACTAATGGCTGCTACAAAAGCAGAACTGCTTTAGTTGCGTGTGACGGCCCGGGAGATACAGCAGTGATGGGGGCCGGGGTGGGGGGCTGCTTTAGGGGTCTGGGGCCTGTGACCGGATTCCTGGGAGGAAGTTGCCGAACGCAGCTATTCGGTGCCCAGGTGCCCAGCCACGGGCCTGCCCGGTCAGTGGGAGGATTGGCTGCTTTTCCCAGGAAGGCCCATGGCCGCTCCTGTCCCCTCTGGAAATGAAGTAGGGAGACACTCACCCACCCTCGGAGCGGCCAAACCACCAGCCTGCATGTCCTCAGACCACATCGCTTTGATTCACCTGGCAGGGAGGTGTCTGTCCCGGTGATGCGCCAGGTCAGCCCGTGGCCCTGATGCCCAGGACCAGGTCCTCAGCCTCGGGACAACGAGAAGTTCTCCTTTGCCCTCATCTATCCAAAGGTCTCTCTGAAGACCGTGTGACAAAGGTCACGGTGACGATTCCTGTGTGCTCCGAGCCACCCGAGAAGAGCGTGATTGGAGCCACATGGACAGGACTGAAGGAAGCTCCCCCTCGAGGATTCCGTGGGAGACCTTCCAGAAGTCACTGTGGTTAGTAGAGTGACAGATGGGCTTCCTGGTTTTAACAAGTGCACCTCACGTAGAGGGTTTGCTAAAGTGAATTACACCTGTGAACACAACAATCGGACTCAGCAGATTTAAGTATTTCGTACGGTCTGAATGTCATGGCCACCGGCCCGCCGGTAGGCACACCGCGGCGCCATCACCCTGTGTTGGAGGGTGTTGTTCTCAGGGTCCTGCTTAGGAAGGGAGGAGACACCGCAGCCACGACGTCCCTCATGGGTGCAAAGCAGGCTGTCGAGGCAGAAGGTAAGGCGCCATTTCACCCAGAAACGCGTTTGCCCCCTCTGGGAGGTGTCTTGTCCAGGAGTCCGGCTCACCGAGTGGGCACGATGCCCCTCAACCGGCCCCAGCTCTCTGGAGCGTCTGGTGAGGTGCTCCAGGTGTCTGTCTGGTGAGCATTCGCTCTGCCCTGTGGGGCTGGACCTCTGTGCCCATCCCCCCAACCAGCTCCCGGGACTCCGGGCAGGCAGGGTGGCCGCCCGTCCCTTGCCTCGTGTGGCCTCCTGCTCCAGCAGCGCCACTGCGGCCCCCTGTGGGCCCCTGGGTGGGTGCAGGGTGCTCCAGTGACCCCAGATGATCCCAGGTCCTCTGATCAGCCTCCCGGTGCCCTTGAAACCCCACAGCGCTGGCAGTTCAGGGCCCCCATGCTCAGAGGTCTTAATGTCCACGCTGCGGGACTTCTCCCCAGGTCCCTGAATTCTAATAACTTAGCTTCTTCTGGGGCGCCTGGGTGACTCAGTCGGTTGAGCATCCAACTTCGGCTCAGGTCATAATCTCAGGATCTGTGAGTTTGAGCCCCGCATCAGGCTCTGTGCTGACAGCTCAGAGCCCAGGGTCTGCTTCGGATTCTGTGTCTCCCTCTCTCTCTGCCCCTCCCCCACTCATGCTCTGTCTCTGTCTCTCTGTTTCTTTCTCTCAAAAATAAATACACATTAAAAAATAATGTAGCTTCTTCTGTTTGTCCCCCAGGCTTTGGGGCAGTGCTGTCTTTCACGGCTGCTGCGGGCTGAGGTGATGCTGGCCTGGGCCTCCCTGCTTTGCCTGGTGGCTCCTCCTATAGAGTAACCGGTGGGGTTCTGTGTCCTTCCCGGCCTCCTCGCCGCAGCCTGGCTTTCTGGAAGCAGAGGTGAGGTCACCCCCTGCTCCTCGTCCTGACTGCCCACGGCCACCCCGATCTGCACGCTGTTGCCCTGCCAGGCCAGCGGCAGGGCTCCATCCACAGCCCAGCATGGACGCGAGCGCACGTGTTATGCCGATAAACTCACCTTGGGACGCAGAGAGCAGACGAGACTAGAGCTTGGGGACATTTAATTATCCAGTAATCCTTCTGTGTTTAGAGAAGAGATTTTTCATATAGCTCACCTGGAAAGAATGTTCTTTGGTGTAAAACTCTATTCTATTCATAAAAAGCTCCCTTGACTTTACTCTGGCAAATTCCCAGGACCAGGTTACATGTCTGAGGAGAGCTTTGTACAAATAATACAAACAGTGTACGATTGAGCCGTAGCCCGGAACACTCAGCTCTAAACTTTAATGAACAAAAATGGCTCCAGCCGAAAGCGAATATTTTATACCTTCTGGTGAGTTTTCTGCCAGCTGTCGGTGGAAGCTATTCTCCCCAACCTGCTTTTCTGTACTGCCGCCCTCCCTGGCTGCCACCTTTGGTGACCACAGAATCACAAGATGGCTCCGTGTTTAACATCCTGGGATCACCCACGATGGGATTTCTCACTGTGTGCCCTATTGGAAAGAAGTCCTTGACGTCATGGCTTCATCCGTGGTGACTTTTGTCTTCCTGTACCAACGCTTAGGGATCTAAGGTCACAACACTGTTGTCTGGGTCTGAGAAGTCTGGTCCTAATTCTTAGGATGCACCCATGCTTTGAACACCAGTTACGCACCTTAGATGAAGTTCTCTGTAGGCAGGGTCACTCCGGAACAGCACATCTGAGAGCTGTAGTGAAGACTTTATTTCCTGAGGAACTTTCCAGAACGCATCTACTCTTAGAGAAAAGCTGCTGCCACAGCCCAGGGAGCTCTGGCATTCGCCTACCTGTTTCCCCTTGTTCACGCCCTCCACTGCAGCACATCTGACATGTGTGTGACCAGCATCTTGTGTTACTATGAACTGAACCCCACACTTTGTTCAGGCATCACCAGTTTTCCCCTAATGTCCTTTTTCTGTCCTGGACCGAAGCCAGAGGTGACTTTCCATTCAGCCCCTGTGTCTCCTTGCCTCTTCTGGTCTGTGACAGTCTCATAGACTTCCCTTGTTTTCAGCGACATGGAGAAGCTTGGAGAGTCTTGGTCAGGTCTTGTAGAATGTCCCCCCGCTTGGGTCTGGCCCATGTTCTCAGGGGACGGGGACTTGGGGAAGGAAGAGCATAGAGGTGAAGTGACGTTCTCCTCATCTCGCATCTGGGGCCCTTGCCACTGATGCGACTTGTCATGAATGGATGATATTAATCTTGATCAGCTGGCAGACTTCCATCCTATAAAGTCACTTCTGACGCCATATCCATACTGTCTGTACTGTTTGGAAACAAGACACTGGTCACAACTCACACCCAATGGGAGGGAAGAGGGGTTACTTTTCCTTTCCCTAGAATGGCGATGACACTTCCTAAATCCCTTGATTCTCCATCATGCACTTTGAGGGTCCAAGTCTATTTGGCAATGTCATTAGGAAAAAATACCGATTCATCCCCAGCTCCGAATTGTGGATCAGCCCCCAGCTCTGTATCCTGCACAACATACCAACTGCCCATAGAAGACATGTCCCCGATGGCTTCTGTCTCCCAGCGTGCAAAAACTAACCCTGAACAAGTCCCCACTTGGGACAATGAGGATGCATAAAACCCTTGCAAGGTAAGTAAGAAGAAGTCAACATAGACAAACAAAACAAAGAACATGACAATTCAATGCTGTTTTTAGAAACAGCAATTACAGCTTTAATAAAAATATAAAGGGGGGCCTGGGTGGCTCAGTCGGTTGAGTGCCTGAGTCTTGATAATTGGCTCAGGTCTTGATCTCAGGGTTGGGAGTTCAAGTCCTGCACTGGGCTCTGCCCTGGGCGTGAAGCCTATCTTTAAAAATAAATAAAGTTTTGAAGAAAAAATCTGAAGTGTATTTTCTTGTTTTTCTTTCTTTTTTTCTGTTCCACGCAAGTGTTCACAGGTGACTTGGTACTTTATTTCAGGGACCCTGGGTCTCCCGTGGAATGCTCCCTGCTGGCTTCCCTTTATCTTGCAGCACAGTGGCTAACAGCAAAAGGCACGTCAGGTGAGGACCACACACCTCAGGGCAGCCGCTCGCTGCACACACACCTGCCAGCCCTGCCCCCCCACACCCCCCATGCTGGCTCATCTCACGGGACAATGGGAGGATCCAGAGTGGAAACCTAAAGAGAGGAGCGGAACTCATCTCCCAGGGACTGCGTGAAAACAGTGTTACCGAATTCTTTCAAAATGACTTGCTCACTTGCCCTATTTCTTTCCTAATTAGAAGGAAAGCAAATGTCAAAGTTATTTTTCATTCACATTATTTTTTGTTTCTTTAACATTTATTTATTTTTTGAGAGACAGAGAGACACACAGTGCAAGCAGGGGTGGGGCAGAGAGAGGGAGACACGGAATCCGAAGCAGGCTCCAGGCTCTGAGATGTCAGCACAGAGCCCGACGTGGGGCCCAAACCCATGAACCGTGAGATCATGACCTGAGCCGCAGTCGGACGCCTAAACTACTGAGCCCCCAGGTGCCCCAGAATAGGTCAACTTTGGAAGATAAATCTGTGCCTTCTGATTAAGATCCAGATATTTTGTTGCCTATGATAATCAGAGGCCAAAAATTGCTTTTGTTTGTAAAAACAACCACACACCCCCCCTTTGTTTATAAGTTTACCCAATCAGTGCTTGCTCAGCATTCAGCAGGGATTCATCAAGGGTTAGGTGCTGAGTCTACAATGATGAGCAAACCCAACACCCTCTCTTGCTGAGCGTCGGGGCCGAGGTCTCCGTTCCCTTGGAGTCCTGGCCCAGCACTGTGCTCACACTTGGCAGCAGGAACCACTAAATATCCACTGAGTGGAGCAGCTCAGGCTCCCAGCAACCAAGATGTTCCTTCTGGGCCCCCTTCCACACTCTCCAGAAATAGTGCTCTGATGCACTGGGAAGGCCACGGATCTGGGATGCAGGGAAATGTTCCGAATGCAGGAAATGGCCCATTTTTACACCATTTCCGTGACCGCAGACATGGGCCCACAGGGTAGGAAGAGGGTTTGCGGGCAGTCCATTTCGGGAGCCGATGTAGGCACCGTGCCTTTTGGAACAGGGGTGGAGCCTTTCACTAGTGATGTTCCCACGAGGCATCCACCCTTCACACGCGTCGGTGTGGCTTCCTCACGACGAGCACGGGAACTGGTGGGCAATCGTGTTACCCAGGGCGGCATTGTGTAGGCTGCACCTCATGTGCCCGCAATCAGCCATGGGGACATTAAAGGAAATATAAGTAGGGGAACACGTGATCATTTCCATCTCTATTGACTATAAATACTTTTATTTTTTTATTATTATTTTTAAAAATATTTTTATTTATTTCTAGGAGAGAGAGAGATAGCGTGAGTAGGGGAGGGTCAGAGAGAGAGGGAGTCACAGACTCTGAAACAGGCTCCAGGCTCTGAGCTGGCAGTCAGCACAGAGTCCAACGCGGGGCCCGAACCCACGAATCGCGAGATCATGACCTAAGTGAAACTCGGACGCCCAACCGACTAAGCCACCCAGGCGCCCCTTACAAATACTTTTAAATCAAGTCGATATTGAACACCTTCTAGGTAATTCTACAGGCTACCCCATAAGTTATGCAAATGCTAGCCCAAATTACAATTTTCAGCGGCAGAGGACTAAAGTGTAATTACAAGACATTTTTCCTTTTAATCTGCATTTTATATTGATGTTCTGTAGCAAATTATAGGGCCCAGAGTTTTAGCATGTTTATTTATCCCAAACCTATATTAGCTCTCTTCTCCGTATCAGGCCACGGACGTGGTCCCCTGGATTTAAGATCTAATTAACTATAGTCCCTGTCATCGTCCACTTAAGGCGGCAAACCCAGGTGCTTTAGTGGTCGGGGCCATCCGAGGGCTGATGGGGTTCGTGGAGCCGTGGCCACACGGAGTGTATGACCACGTGTGAAGGAGCTAGCTCCTCCCATGTGGGCAGCAGACCAGACAGGGCTGGACTGCAGGGTTTGTTAAAAGAAGGTCGGTGTTTAAATTTTCATATGTGGAATATCTTGTGTAAACGGTCTGGCCAACTAACATAATGTGCTTGCATGAAACCACTCTGTAAGTTAAATCAAACCCGTCAGTGAGCTGGAATGAACTCAGGGGTAAGTGGTCACCTTGCAAATTCTTCAGAGTTGATGAAGGAGGAGGGAGGGAGGAGGCTTTTCCATGGCAGCATGGAAAAAGCTCTGTGACCCCAGCACTTGGTGGCATAATGGCGACCGCACTTGCCCTGACCCTGCAGGGCATCACGGACTAAAGGAGCCAGTTCCGGGTATGGTACGGACTGGCCTGTGCTGAGTATTTGCAAGAGTAGGTCCCGGGTCCCTAGGGGTGAGCAGCAAAGATGGGCTCTGCACTTGGTTTAGCAGAGAAGATCGTCTAGGACATGAATTACAATGGTGGTGGGGTCGAAGCACAGGCACCTGCATAAATGCGCACCATCAGTCAGGGGTGTGGTCACCGCTAGAACTCCAGGGAAGCACCGCCGGGTGGCCGTCTGCATGGCCGCACCCCTCCCCGTTGTAGCCGTGGAGGGCAGCCCACCAGAGAATGTGTGTGACACTTGTGTGATGGGGTCTGGAGCAGTGAAGGCCCAGGAAACTTTCTTACTCCAAGGGGAGATACCGTTCTCTCTCTCTTTTTTAAAGTTTACTTTAGGGAACTTCAGGGAAAGAGAGAGAGCACTTGGGGAAGGGGCTGAGAGGTAGGAAGAGAGAGAATTCCAAGTAGGCTTCACATTGTCATCACAGACCCGAACTTGGGGCTCAAACTCACAAACCTCAAGATCATGACCTGAGCCAAAACCAAGAGTCAGACGCTAAAGTGACTGAGCCGCCCAGGTGCCCCCAGATACCTTTGTCTTGACTGACCACTCATAGGTGCTCCTACTGAGTGTATGGATGAGCTAGAGAGTACTAAGTACCACTGGGTGCCTCCCCCCCCATAGACACCAACTGCATACACACACAGTAATGCACACACACGTGCACACATTTATACACTATTGTATACACACCCTGCACCCTACACAGATGTCCCTTAGTCCTTCATATGCAGAGGCGGTGGGATCCGGGCAAGGTGCGTCAACGGTCAGACATACA
Source organism: Proteles cristata cristata (assembly GCA_017311185.1). Taxonomy (NCBI): domain Eukaryota; kingdom Metazoa; phylum Chordata; class Mammalia; order Carnivora; family Hyaenidae; genus Proteles; species Proteles cristata. Next base: position 681,533 of record JAESUZ010001109.1, on the reverse strand, counting down.
TGCGAGCTGATCTCTTGCCTGCGCAGGTACGTCTGAGGGCTTGAAGATGGGTCCGTCCATGGCGGCACCTGCCATCTCCTTGGCTGTGCATTTAGAGTCTTGTAATAAATAGAGACGAAATTTCCAAACAGCAAACCAACTGGGCCTGATGAGATTAATAAAAAGTATCAGCATAATAGTCAAAGATGCGGGGCCAGGTCTATTCTGCCGTAGTCGTGACACAAACTTTGGGCTGTCCTGTCCCTGCGCAGGCTGGGCGTTAGGTAAACCGTGGTATATTTCGCAGGCGTACAGAGGGTGCATCAGGTGAGCCTACATGCAGCATGGGCTAGGACAGCCACCTGCCCGTTCGTCTCCCGGTCTTCATGTGTGGAGTGGCCCGTGGGGGCCTGCTGCCCCAGCCCCCTCTGCTGCCTCTGGGGCTGCGGCCACAGAGGTGAGCATCATCTTGATCCGATCCAGAGCTGGGGACGATTTGTTTTCTTACCCAAGTTCCTGGAGTGGCTGCCGGAGCTGCATATGCAATCTACTGTGGCTGATGATTAGAGCATTAAAGATCCCTTTCGGTGCCTGCATTTTATCCCCCCGCTTTCATATTAGTAACCCTTTTTATTTCCTAATATCCCCTGTGTCTGACAGTGCGTCCTAACCTCTGACACCAGGAAGCCAGTCAATAAACCCAGGGCTCTTTGATCCGCAGGATTATGGGATTGCTGTTTATGCAAAGGGAAACATCAGGATAAGCAAATACGGAAGGGAAAAACCCCTCCGGACCAGGGGAGTTTGAAGACGAAGAAGAAACAATTCCACAGCATTTGCAATGCAAACCACACCGGACATCTGAGGCTAATTTATCAGTTGTAAGAAGGGAGGCCGGATCCCCAACTGGAGGGGGCATTTCTGCACCGTAATTCTCAGTACCACGCGACTTCTGGGGATGTGCAGCAAACGCACTGCCCCCGGTTATCTGTCTGTGACACTTCTGGTGACACAGGGCAGTGTCTGTCGTGGCAGCATTTCTAAACAATAGTACCCCTGAAGGCCCAGCAGCTGGCGGCGGTGTTAGTTCCCAGCTCAGACTCACCACTAACGCAAGGGATGGGAGGCGTCACAGCAGCCGCACCTTTCTCTCCGCTCCTTCTCCATCAACCGGCCAAGAACACTGGTCTGTGCAGACATGAATGGACCTTCCGACAGCACGTTCCTTAACGCCACCGGCTCTGCCATCCGTTTCCTGGTGGCCGCACACTCCCCTTCTTGTGAGGGGGGCTTTTATTCTCAGATCAGGACTCGTCCAAGGTGAGCCAGCCAACATGACCTTGAGATCTAGGGCTCCCTCTGTCATTTCCTTGGTGTGTCGGGAAAGCCCGTTAAGCCATTGTCTCAATCAGGCGAGGGCTCAGACAATGGAAAATGGAAAATATCAGCCCAGAATTGCTACTAAATCTGTCATGTGTCACCTCTTCTCTGACACTTGAGATATGCAAACTGCCTCAGTAATCTCCGGAGGGAAGGCCTTTCCACGGAGGCGGGTGCTGTGTACACACTGGGCTCCGTTCGCCCTGGTGGATTTCCCTCAGGAGGGAAGGAGTGCAGGGTGACAGGTGAATACTATTTTGTGATATAGCATATTTTTTATCACTGTGTTTCCCATTTATGTCTCACCCATACTGGTGGAGAGGGGACCCAGGCTTTGTCATCTCCGGGAAATCTGCGGATGGGAAGTGTGTTTGCGAAAGCCCAGACGCATCCTGGAGATGATGCAGGAGCCCCTGAAGGAAAAAGCAAGCAGAACTGAGACCCACTGGCTTGGAGGAGCCAGAGAGAAGGCGGGCGTCAGTCTTCCACCTGCGTCCTCCCCCGCATCCACGCAGGCTCGTCTCCACCGGGCGGGAGGGGATTGAGGATGGGGAGGTCGACCTGCGCCATCGCGGCTGGTTCCCTGCAGAGACAGTGAGACCGGAGGCGAGGCCCTGGGAACATTCCCGTGTTGGAAGAAAGGAACTCAAGAGAGTCACCAGGCCCCAGGTGCTACAGGGTGGGGCTTTTGTTGGTGACCTCAGGGGATGGGGGGTTAACAGGACACTTCGCCTCCAGCCAGCTCCTCCTGCCACCAGGGAAACAAGAAGCGAGAGAGAGAAGAGCAAAGGCAGTCTCCCAGGGGTGTCTCTGTGGAAGAGGAAGTCCGCGAGCCACCCCAGGAGGTGAGGGTGGAGAAGGACCTGGCTCCGTAGAGGACCCGCATGGGGTCCACGGGGCCGTCGCGTGTGATTGTGGCTTTCAATCATATTGCTTAAATTATTTTCAAATTACTTTTCTTCAAGGAAGAAAGAGGTAATTGTAAAAAGCCACAGAGAACTCATGATGTAGATACTCCATTGAGAAGCTGCATCAGAAATATCCTTCTCAAGTAAGGGCCCGAAATGACTTAATTTCAGAAAAATTTATAAACATTTGCAAACCGCTTTACAACAGACAAAACATCAACTTTGCCTGTATTTTTAAATGATTTTATAGTGATTGCCACGATCTGTGCTTTGAGAGAACAGATTTCTTTTCCCATATTAACATCTATCTACTAATTATGTCTGAAAGTGTTTACTTTAAAAGTTATCTTCTGGGGCAACTGGGTGGCTCCATCGGTTGCGCGTCCAATTTTGGTTCAGTCATGATCTCACACCTTGGTGAGTTCCAGCCCCGCGCTGGGCTCTGTGCTCACAGCTTGGAGCTTGGAGCTGCTTCAGAGTCTGTGTCTCCTTCTCTCTCTCAGTCCCTCCCCTGCTCATGCTCTGTCTCTCTCTCTCCTTCAAAAATAAATGAACATTAAAACATTTTTTTAAAAATATAAAAGTTTTCTTCTTCTATGAGAATTATATTAACTTTGCATCTGATTTTTAAAATATCTATTTATTTATTTTGAGAAAGAAAGACAGCATGAGAGCCTAGGAGGGGCAGAGAGAGGGAGAAACAGAACCTCAAGCAGGCTCTGCACTGTCAGCGTGGAGCCAGACACAGGGCTCGAACTCACAAACTGTGAGATCATGACCCAAACAAAAACTGAGAGCTGGACGCTTAGCTGACTGAGCCACCCAGGTGTCCCAACTTTGCATACGATTTTGAACACCACGGATATAACATGTTACATGAAAGTACATGTATATATATATATATATATATATATATATATATATATATATATATATTAATTTGTTTTAAATAGGTTTGCTTTGCTAATGCAACATTTTTACAATAAACTTGGAAGCAAGACATGAGCTTTTCATGATTACTTATTTAGTTCTACTGAATTAACATAAATTAAGTTACTTTTTCAACAAATCTCAAAAGAAGCTTACTTTTAAGTGAAAAAAGTGAAAGGGGTACAACTCATTTGAATCACATAATTTGGAAGATTCCAGTAGAATTCCTTATAAGTTGGTAAGCAATATTATCAAAGAAACATATGTCATCTTCCTTGATATATTTAAATGCATATTCAGAAGCACTTTTATTAGAACATGAAAATGTCAAAATAAAATCACAAAAAGCAGCGTGCCCCATGATCTTCTTTTCTAGCCAATTTTAAATGAGGTGTGTCCTCCCTTGTCAGATCACCGATTGCTGGAACAAGAGTGTCAGACCCTCACGCCTGCTGGTGTGGGAGGCGTCTGACTGCAAAGGTGCTGAAAGCACATCAAAGCTCCAAGATTAATCTGCTCACTTGTGGGCAGCGCCCTCGGACTCGGGAGCTCTGTGATGACCCTACCCACTCTTCGCAAAAGGACACCGCGAGGTGGTGCTTCGCTGCCCGGGGCACTCCGAGGGGGCTCGGCTACCTCCCTTTCCCCAGGACCTGGCTCTGCGATGACCCGACGTCAGGCAGGACCTTCCTCAAGGACAAGAGCTATTATGCAGCTGGGACAGCTTGAGTCCCAGCCTGAGGGCCAGGAACCAGCCAAGTTCTCTAAATCTTAGTGTTTTCCTTTATGAAACAAGAGTATGTTGATGGATGCATTCCGGTCCATGTCATTTGAAGACACGTGATTGAGGAAGGGGAAAACTAGCTGGTAACATGCGTGGGGAAACGGATGGGCCATGAAATAACAAAAACGGCAGTGACAATTATGCATCTCCTCTTCGCCATACGGCAGGAGAAATTACAGGTGGATTAGTGGTTCAGTGTCAAAACTGGCGCCTGAAACCTTGGGGTTGGCAAAGCCATTCTAAATTCTAGAGAGAAAGGATTCTCCTCCACATGAATTGCTGAGGTTTAGCATTGTAAAAATGTAATACACCTTCTCAAAAATACCAGAAAAATGAAAAGGCACATGACCAATTGGAAAAGACTGCAAGTGAAGTTTAAAACCTCTTTATGTATAGGAGCGCCTGGGTGGCTCAGTTGGTTAAGTATCCGACTCCGACTTCAGCTCAGGCCATGATTTCACAGTTTGTGAGTTCAAGCCCCTCGCTGGACTCTGTGCTGACAGCTCAGAACCTGCTTGGGATTCTCTCTCTCCCTCTCTCTGTCTGCCTCTGCTGTGCTTATACTCTCCTCTTTCTCTAAATAAATAAATAAGCATTTAAAAAAGCCTTTATGTGTAAAAACTCATAAAAGCAACAAAAAAGCATATGAATAAAAACCCCTGCAGTCTGTGAATATTGAACTTACAAGAGGACACACAAAGGGCAGTAAAAGCACGTGAATGATTTAATGAGACTACTAAAGCCAAAACATGTGCAAATGTAAGTAATCAGGGGTTACCCCAGGACACCCATCATACGGGGAGTCATTTACATTTTTTTTTTATATTTGAGATACCAGGAAATGTAAATTCTCATGTATCAATACTGGTGAGGCAAAGTAAGGAAAAAAAATACTTGAGGATGTCGGCGATGTTAATGAAAAGCTGCCGAGGTGTTCTTGCGCTTTGCCTCATAAGCTCTACCTCTAGTAAGTTTTCTTGAAGAACTCATCAGTTATGTACAAACCTCTGGTTCGATACAGTTGTATTGCAAACAGTGAAATGATTCATGGTGACCATTGCATTTCTGGATAAAATATCCCTCGTTGGGACATTAGGACTTGGGTTCCCTCTGCCAGAAACGTTCTTCCCCCAGATACGTGCATGGCCTGCGCCCTCACCTCATCTGTTCTCTGCTCAGTCACCATCTCTCAGGGACCAAGTGCCCTTGCCCACCTACTTGAGATAGCACCGTCCTGCCTCCCGTCACCAGCAGACACCCGTGCACCTTATGGTCAGCCTTGTGCACCCACATGTGAGCTCCCCCAGTGTGGGACTTGGGCACGTCTGTTCCCTCTCTATCCTTCCTGCTTGGAGCAGCACATGGCTGCACTCGATGGATGTTGAGTGGAGGCAGCATCATCTTAGTACATTCTCTCAACTTGCTGAAATGTTATCAGACCCGATTTGTGAGCAAACGGAGGCTCAGAGTGGTTAGCAGACAAAAGCAACATCACACACACCACAATCCAGCAGAACTAAACAGTGGCTCCACCGTGTGATTCCAGGTCAGGGAAAGAAGGGCTACGTGAGCTTCTTTATGGGGCTTGCATCACATCGGTGGGGTTGGCGGACAGCAATGGGCTTGCAAGTGATGGGCTTGTGGTGGGGAGTGCTGTTTAGGAGCGGTTTAGGAGGATCAATCTGGTAGGAACATAAAAGATGAGTAAGAGTGGATGAAAAATAGAATCAAAATAAATCAAAGTCATTTTTCTTAACTTGTCAACTTTAGCAGTTGCCTCAATCTCTCAAATTATTTAATAACATTTTCAGTTTTATCTAAGTGTGTAGAGAATTTGTCAATTTAGCCAAATATCTAAATACTTCCAAATATGTGAATAGGTAAGAAGATGTTGAAAAAATAGTCAGATATCTAACTGTATTTTTGATACCACTTATCATAGAATGTGAAGTATGATTTTGTCTCTGTGTATCACACATAGCTCTTGTTAAATGGTTGCCAACTAGTTAAGGTCTTGAATAGATCTAGATAATGCTGTATTCTTTTGTGACAAAGATAAAAACTAGGTTATCATGAGTTTTCACTTAAGGGCACGGCCAAATTGGTAGGTGGGGTATGGGTGGGCCAACCAGAAAAAGACCTTAATTGGGATCTGGAAATTATTGGAAAAGTGCACAGAAGTGTTAGGATTTTTCATTACTTTCCCCCAAAATTATCTCTTTTCTTTTTGGATTTACTTATCCATGTTTATTTATCTTCTTAATTTTTTTTCTGCCTTCTGTTGAAGCTTGAGAAGGAAAATCTGCCTGTGATCTGCACTTAACACTGGTCAGCCTACTGGATGGTTGAAGACTTAACCACCTGGCCAGTTCCCATCTCCATGGTGTGAAATAAACAGCTTAGCCGGTCCAGTTCCCACTGTTTTTGACTTCAAACTCAACCCCCCTGCCATGTACATTTTCATACACGAAGGGGCGCCTCCTCTTCGGCCAGGGGCCATGCAGTGGGGCTCATGGGGAAGGTTCCACAGCAAGGGAAGCGGAAAGTCTGGTGTCAGCATTTAGCTTTGTCGTTTTAGGCAGGTCTATGAAGCTGTGAAATTCCAACCTTTCTCATCTCTGAAATGGGGTCAAGGTGCTTTTTTACCCCATGGGGTTCCTGTAAGACCAAACAGATGGTGTGTATGAAATGTTTAGCCCATTTCTGGATACAGCGTGTGTGGAGGAACGTTACTCTGTAGCTGCCTGGGTGACACTTCAGGTAGACTGCCTGTCTTTGGCCACATTGATGGAAAGAATCTGTAGAAGACCAACAGTCTAATTCAGAATTCCACTGCACAAACTGAGTCACGCACTGTGCCCATTGTCCTGATGGGAGCTGTTCAGGCCTAAGGGAAAGAGATATTTGTTGTAAACTAAAGAGACGGAGGGAGAGACTCTGATCTTGTTTGAGTATTGAGGTAGTAATTTGCTGAAGACTCAGTACCCATATACAGACCTTACTGAGTATTCTATTTATCAACGATATGAGTTTATTGCCTACTGGTTTCACTCTGTAAGAGCCAAGGACGTGTATGGGGAGGGGAAGGAGGGATGCCCACCCCGGGGCTCAGTGCGGGGTCTGCCCCTCCCCCAGCACAGCAAACCACCGCTACTTCCTTTGCTCCTGGCCTCCTGGATCCCCAAATCATGCTACCCCGCGTACATGTGTGGGAAATGCCCACGGCCCACAGGGAGGGCTTCTCCTTCCCACAGGCCTTTGATGGTATGTCTGAGTTAATCAGACACTCAACTGGCTCATTTATTTATTTTTGCTCCGAAGCATGAATGGGGTCGATGTCAGGGTCTCAGCCATATCGCGGTAAGAACAACAACAGAAATCTAAATTGATGCTCGAAGCCACGAGCGGAAGAGAAGTTTCCTGAGGGCCCCCGCCCCCACGCTGGACACCCAAGACCCATGTCCACCCCTCTCAGGGCTCCGTTGGTGGATTTTCCTCCAAAAACTGATCACATGTGTCTCATATACTCCATAGTTGTCATTTCAAATGCAGAACTTGACTTACTCTTGACAATAAATACCGAAACACTGGCCAGAGAAAAAGAGTTTCCCAGGCAAAAAATTTTAATGACTGAAATATCTGCTTAATGAACCCTTCACGATGTAGTCAGGGATTTCCAAGCCGCCTCCCACCATCAGATACATATGTGTCATAAACTTCGTTTTGAAATTAAAACCTTTTTCCTCCTAATGTGTTCCGACTTGAATAGAACTCTTTGATTATGAGTAAATGTGGGGGAGTAGAAACTGTACATGACAAAATGCCCCTCTCTCTGGGGCCTTGTTGATGTCACCCATCCCCTCGGGGGCACGGGCAGGAGGGTGGCTGCCTTTCTCTCAGCTGCCACCTGTCCTGGCTAAACCCTGGGCCTAGCCTTGTTGGAAAACTGTGGCTGCAGCTGATCAGTAGAATAATTATGGAGGCAATAGGAAAGCATGATAAGAAAACAAATTAAGAAATTATTCAGAAAATATTAGAAGCCACCACTCTGGAAATATTCCACCCTGCTAATTGCGTCTTAATATGTGAAAAAATCGTGTAATTGTTCAAAGACGAAAGTCTCCCCACAGTTTAAATCCCATCACTGTGCGATATTTTTCTTTATTTAAGTGAAGTAAATGTGGCAATTATCACAACATAAAAAAGATGCTTCGTTTTAATCTGAAGAAGTGTCTCCATGCGCTCTCAGCAAGGCTCCGTGGTGCAGGGTTTTCTAGATGCAGCCGTTCCTCCCTCGTTACCCAAATAGATCAACTTCTTGGGCACATTTTGGAATCACATTTCATAAATCGAAAAGAAAGTGGGTTTCGTTTGTTTGCTTGTTTTTGTTCTTTTGCTTTCCAGGAGATTTCACAGGACATAACTTCATTCCTTTTTCCTGTGATCCTGTCACTCTGGAGGAGGCGGGGAGGCATCTGGGTGAAACCCCCGGGGAGGGGGCAGGGAGGGATAGGTTGGCAGCTGCCACATGGAGCTGCGGCCCCTTGAGCAGTGCCCAGCTCAGATGCAGAGCCTGGCTGGCTCTGGAACTGGGGTCTGGAGCAGAAATGCTAAGTGGAATAGAGCCCCGGGGTCTTGCCTGGTGAGCGGTGGCCCTGTGTGGCCCCGTGGCCTTGGCGCTGGCAGCTCCAGGGCCCCGCATCACTCTGGGAATAGCTAAACACTTGCCGTTGTGTTTGGAAATGCTATAGCAGAGACTATTTACAAATGACTAAACACAAAAGCACTTAAGCCTTCAGCTCGCTGATGGAGAAGGGGACACAGGAGAGGGGCGGTGGCCACACGGTGTCAGGGAGCCCCGGCCTGGGTCTCCATTGGCTTGGGGGCTGCAGTCCCAGAGGTGGCTGTTATGGGGTCACAGTTGGATGTGGGCCAGCCCCAGGCTAAGGGTCCCCGAGCCACCGCTGAGCCTCACACCCTCTACGGGGGCCACGCTTGTCCCCAGGGCTCTGAGGACTCCAGGCAGAGGTGGACAGGACACTGGGCTCTCCAGTCCCCTGCTACTCAGAGCCCAGCTCACAGGAGCCTGGGGCAGCAGTCCAGGAGGGACCAGCACTTTCCCCCACAAGCCTCTGAGTCTGTCCTGACTAAGCCAATGGCATCAGCCACATCCTTGGTCCCTAGGTCTGGAGGTGGAATCCAGAGCATCCAACACCCGAGGGAGAGGGGAGGGCTGTCAGACAGAAGACATTAGTTCTCCAAACCAAGGGTACTTCATGAGCTCTTCTGGTTCTGTGGTTTCGTTCTCCCTCACTGAATTAACGTCAACCACAACCTCACTCTAACTCCACCTTACAGCTGGAAGTCTGCTATCTGTCCCAACAGACACTCGTAAGTTTATCTTATAACGAACTGAGTAATCTAACTGAATGAATTTAGTTCACATATATGCATATCTTAATCTTGAAGACAGATAATCCTGAGGACGTTTTTAGTACAAATGGTTCTATTGGCAGAAACACTATGACTTCCATCGTTTAGAGATGTCAACAGGAATTCAGTAACGTAGGCACGTTCTGTTTCGTTTGGATCCTGTAGAGAAGTGGTCTACGGTGCAGGCTGCTCTGGAAATCCACGCCTCTCTTGGAGGCAGCTTGGGTGTCCTGTCGTGCTCAGGGGCTCTGGACCAGAAGGACCTGTTACTGCACCCCAGTTCTGGGCCTTGCCTCTGGCCCATCAGTGTCTGCTGATGTCAACAGGGGCCACAGCCCCTTGGCCTTTGGGAGGTTGCATTAAGACCGAGGACATGATGTCCTCTGTGCCTACTTTCTTTGTCGTTGTGTTTCTCTTCATAGTTTGGGGGCAGCACAGACACAGCAGGAAGCAAGTCCCTCTGTTCCGTCCTTGGTGTTTGCCAGGGGCCTGAGTAGACGTGGGCAGCTCTGTCCTGCCTCGGTGGCTGGCGAGAGCCGTAGACGTGGGAGGAAGATGAAGAAGAACATGAAGAAGACCCAGCAATCAGTTCTGGGGAAGGAAAGCCCTCTGGTGTCCCAGAATAATGCTTCCTTCTTCGGGGGAGACCAAGTTAGGGGCTGAGTGGTGCCTGCAAGGTCTCTTGGTGACAGCGTTGTCCACCTGTCCTTGGGGAAAATGGAGCTGGCTCTGGGTGAAGTGCCGGTGTCTGGGCCACCTGCTCGGGACGTGGCTGGGACTGTCACAATTTGGGGTGCCTTTCTCTTCTGCTCTTATCCCCAGAGACCTCCGTCTTGAGAAGGGGAGGCAGTGTGAAGTGTCGTGGGGAAGCCACGGAGACGGTGACAAAGGAGGGGCCGGGCTGGCAGAGGGGAGACGACATGACCTTACTTACAAGGAAGTTGTTTGAAATTTATTTCTTACAAAACCTGCCTCATTAGACTTTCCAAGTTGATGCTGAAAGGCAGGTGATGTTACAGAACATTAAGGTTTTATCCTCAACACCTAAAATACTGCCTACATTTAAGACAACAGTGACGTGAGCCCTTCAATTGAACTTGGATTTGGGAAGATTTTGTTTCAGAATGAACAGCACAATGGAAATTTGAAAATCTCCACCAGCCATAGGGTTGCGTCGCGGCCGGTAAGTTGGCCCACAGTTTTGCCCTGTACATAAGCTCCTGTCTAAATGTGACCTGAAAAAAGTCATTTGTGTCAAGCAGGCCCGCCTTTCCCACGGAGGGCAGCTTTTGGGCTGCGGGCACACAGGGAGGCGGCCCTGGGCCCCGGCGCCCCTCTGGACAATTGTGTCCCCATCCGGCCTGAGATAACCCTTGGTGGTCCCTCTCAGTGGCAGTGCCATATAATTCTGGCAAATTAATGTCATGCAGGACAAGTTTTCACAGACTCCTCATCCATTACAGAATAATTTTTCTCAATAAGAGCACTCCATAAGTCAAACAAAGCCCGCGTGCAGCTCAGGGAGCCGCTGCGCTGAGTGCATCAGGGTTTATTTTTCTGGTGAAGAAAATAAACTATTACTTTGACTAATAACTGCAGTGGAATGCGGGTCAGGAGCGCCGTTCACTGCGCCTTGCCAAAAGAAACGGGGACCGCGGTCCTCCTGAGATCCACGCTGCCTCTGTCCTCACACGGACGGGCTCCCAGGCCTGGCCTGTGTCAGGATTGGGACTCTTAGCCACGCTGTGTGAGAGCCAGCCACTGTGGCTGCGTTTGGTCCGGAAACACACAAATGACCGCAAAGGTTTGTTAATAAAATACGTCATCCTTAAAAGAAAATTGTTGATACTCATGCTTAACCTTTAGAGACCATTTAATATTGAAAAATTTTTAACGTTTATTTATTTTTGAGGGAAAGAGAGACAGAGTATGAGCAGGGGAGGGGCAGAGAGAGAGAGGGAGACACAGAATCCAAAGCAGGCTCCAGGCTGTGAGCTGTCAGCACAGAGCCCGACTCAGGGTCCAAACTCAGAAACTGTGAGATCATGACCTGAGCTGAAATCAGACACCTACTTGACTGAGCCACCCAGGTGCCCCATAGAGCATTTCATATTTTAAATTGGTTTAAAAAAAAAAAAAAAAGGGTCTTGGACTCCATGGTGTGGTGGCGTGGCGGCGTGGCAGCGTGGTAGGTAACTATTTTGAAACAGGAAGCTTCCCTAAAACATGGAGCTTGCTCTGGAGGCCGCATTTTGTTGTTGCTGTTGGAGGAGAGACCGGGACAAGCCCCTTGCCGAGGCCTCTGCCTGGCTTTGTCAGCAGAAGTTTCTGGATGTCATGGACCGCTCCTCTGAAACGGTGACACTCGCCATTTTTTGTACAGGATTTTCCATTTGGGTTCTGGAAGACTCTTTTCTTTCTTTTTTTTTTTTAATGTTTTATTTATTTCTAGGAGAGAGAGAGAGAGAGAGAGAGACAGCATGAGCAGGGGAGGGTCAGAGAGAGAGGGAGTCACAGACTGAAACAGGCTCCAGGCTCTGAGCTGGCAGTCAGCACAGAGCCCGATGCGGGGATCGAACCCACGAACCGCGAGATCATGACCCAAGCGAAAGTCGGACGCCCAACCGACTAAGCTACCCAGGCGCCCCTGGAAGACTCTTTTCTGAGTTATTAAAAATGGGCTACAGATTGAGAAGTCTCAGAGATGTGTCCTGGCTCAGGCTTAGCGACATCCCCTTTTACAGCGGGGTGTGGAGCCGGCCTGAGCCCTTCTGCCAAATAATGCATGTCTTCACCTGTTGTTAATACTCACAGACATCCCGCTCTGCAAGTTCAAAGTGTATTCATTGAACCACTGACCCCTGTTTGTAGTTTATGGACAAGAATATAGTACGTTGTACATTCTTCCACTTAATATCCTCTCATAAATGCCGTGCCAGTCATAAAAGTCTAGCCATTCGCACCCTTCACACTGGTCATAGTCATTTCCTGTCCATATGTTATAATCCTGTCTATGTGTGTATTTATGGATTCTTTGTGTACTTTGTTTGTTTTTCATTTTGTTTTTGCCAACATGGGTTTTTTTTAAGTTTATTTATTTTGAGAGAGAGAGATAGTGAGAGAGAGAGAGAGAGAGAGAGAGAGAGAGAGAGAGAGAGAGCAGGGGAGGAGCAGAGAGAGAGAGGGAGAGAGAGAATCCGAAGCAGCTCCAGGCGCTGAGCTGTCAGCACAGAGTCCAATGCAGGGCTTGAACTCAGGAACCATGAGATCATGACCCAAATTGAGATCAAGAGTCAGATGCTTAATCGACTGAGCCAGCCAGGTGCCCCACCCCCTCCATTTGTAAAGTGACAGGTGATATTGAGTGAATTACATGTGCAGGGAGGGTCCAGTGGGCTGTCCTCCACAGCGTCCGGGTCCCCAGGCAGATCCTGGAGCAGCTGGGCTCTGCCACACGTGCTGACCCCCTTCTTCTTGTCTCTCCTCATCCATTTCTTCCTTCTTCTGAGAACTGATAAACCAGAGGACATTCCTATATTGCTTTATCATATACTGTTTCTTTCATTTCTGACCTTTTGGTAATTCTCTGTGACCTTCCATAGTTAGCAGCTAACACTTCACAGCAACTGCCACGTGCCACACGCTTACACACGCATGTTCACAGAGTCCTTAGAGCCTGGCAGCAATGTCTGTATGCCTGTCCCCTCCCTGTGGGTGAGGAACGAAGCAGACAGCAGACGTCTGGCCGGGGTTAGGGGTGGGATGCCACGGCCCGTGACCACACGCACCCTCTGCTCCGGGACTGGCCCCCTTGCACGTCGCTGGGCCAGGTGATCCACAGCCTGGCCTGAAGGTCCCTGAACACATGCAGTGTGTGTGTTCTAGTCTCTCTGTGCCATTGTGTTGCGGGGTTTGGGGCAGACTGGCCGCCTGATGAATCAGGGACCTGTAGACTTTTGCGACTCCTTGAGTGGTTTGTTTGCACGGAGCGCAGTGTCTGAGGTCTCTGTGCTACCTGCTAATGTTCCTGTTATTCCTGCCAGTGTCAGAGGCAGGGCCTGGGGACCCAGCGGATGACTCCTTCCCTGCGCCTGACTCCTTCTGTGAGGCTCGCAGAGCGATGCTGACATAGAGGGTCAGCAGTTTCCCTGGAAACACGGCCTGTCCGATCCCCTAAAATATCCTGTGCTGGGGAAACCTGGGGGAAGCCACTTCCAGCAGCTTGTAATGAGGGCAGATTGGAGCAGCTGCAAATAGATACGGTGTGATTTCATCGCCACCGAGAAGCAGGCCCAGGTGCTGAATCTTCACGTGCATAGAAAGAGGTAAGTAACATGAGGCCACAATGTTCTCAGGACATGCCCATGCTTCTCTTAGGGTAAACAGACACTTTAATTCTGGACGTGTCATAACCCTCACAAATGGCTCTGGAAGGGACAGAGCTAGGTGTCCTCAGCAAAGAGAGTATACGGTTTTTGCAGGGACGTGACTGCACGGGGGTGTTGAGTAAGTGCTGGACGATGGCATGGAGTGCCCACGTGATAACAGCATAGCCAACACTGGGCCACCTCTCCTCTAGGATGGAAGACAGGAGAGGTGAGCTGAGAAACATACAGTCACGATCTTGTGTAGAGTCGTACAGCCCTGGAGCGGAGAGGGACCGGTGAGGGGGGAGGGGCTTCCCCAAGGCCTCCCCACCCTGTCCCCGGGAGCCGTGCCCCAGCTCGGGTCCCAGGGCCTGGCCCCCATCTGGCTGCTTCAGCCCCTTCTTGGATCTCCAGGTGGTCCCTGGGCCACCCTGAATGCACATTGTTGGAACCTGCATGGCATAAAGAATGATTCCTGACTCCCAAACTATAACACACACACACACACAAACACTTTCTTAACTTTTGAGAAATAAATAAAACTAGGGCTGTTCTTTTTTTTTTTTTTTTTTAATTTTAGGGTGATATTTGAGATCTTAATTGCCTGCTTTGATAATACCACACTTGCGTTACTTACTGGGTTTTAATGAGCACACAAAAGTTACATTATTTTGCTCACTGCACAGTTCTTTCTGACTTTTGACAATCCAACCAGTAGAATTCAAATCCTTTTTGCTGTCTTCCTATCATCACAGATTAAATGTATAGCAAAGAGAGAAAGGAGCGAAATGAAGGCCTGTTTGTATCCCCGATGGTCATGTATTCTAAAGTAGAAATAGACTCTTGGGGTTATGATTGTTTTTCCTTTTATGCAAATTGTTCTTCAGAAAGACATTTTTTGGGACAGTGGGTATGATTTTCAATCCGCATCTGTTTGGAGAACAGTAACCCCTATTTTTTGCTTCTTAAATAAACATCATTTATACGTTTCATCAGAAAACGTACAAGAAATTTTCTAAGAACAGGGGCGCCTGGGTGGCTTAGTCGGTTAAGCGTCCGACTTTCGCTTAGGTCATGATCTCGCGGTTCGTGGGTTCGGGCCCCGCGTCGGGCTCTGTGCTGACTGCCAGCTCAGGGCCTGGAGCCTGTTTCAGTCTGTGACTCCCTCTCTCTCTGACCCTCCCCTGCTCATGCTGTCTCTCTCTCTCCTGGAAATGAATAAAACATTAAAAAAAAAAATTAAAAAAAAAAAAAAAGAAATTTTCTAAGAACTGGAAGGAGCTCATGAGTTTCTGCAGCTCGGCCTCTACCTGAGGGACCCTCTGTCCAAGGTTATCTCCTTGGCATAGGCTGCTCGCCTCGGGGCCAGTCGAGCCGGTGGAAGGAAAAGAAGTGAGTGTTTTGCGGTGGGATTTTCAAGAGCTCCTGAAACTCTCCTGGAAGCCTTTCCTCCAGGGTGCGTCCTGGGGTTACACTCCCTGAATACTCATGGGGAGATGACAGCCCCCCAGTCAGACGGGAGCTGAGACCACGCATCCTGTGCTGAAAACCAATCTTGAACTCCAGATTGCCTTAGTCTTAGCAAAACCCTTTATTCATGCTGAGAGATGCACTTTCTTTTTCTTTGAAGTGGCTTGAAACCCATCAAATATATGGTCAGTTTAGTCTGAGACCTTGGGAACCGTTTTATCAGTGATCAGAATGTACCTCCCCTAAGTACTGTCTGTCCTTCAGCATTATAATGGGAAGTTCTGATAGATTTTCATAATAAATCAGAGAGAAGTGATTCTAATGTTTCCTTAACGTCACTTGAAACTAGAAGTGTTTGTAAAAAAAAACTTTAAAAAAATAAAGAAAAACTTTTTAGACAGTTTTTTTTAAAAATTTACATTCAAGTTAGTTAACATACGGTGTAGTCTTGGCTTCCAGAGTAGAACCCAGTGATCCATCACTTCCCTAGGACACCCAGCGGTCATCCCAACAAGAGCCCTCCTCAGCGCCCAACCCCTTCTAGCCCATCTCCTACCCACCTCCCCTCCAGCACCTCTCAGTCTGTTCTCTGTATCGAAGAGCCTCTTAGGGTTTGTCTCCCTCTGTATTTTTATCGTAGTTTTCCTTCCCTTGCCCCGTGTTCATCTGTTGGTTTCTTTGAGACAGTGCGAGGTGTTATAAACATCCCAAATCTGGGCGCCTCCACCTTCTTATGTGCTGACTGAGTGCACCGAGGTCACTGGTTTTTCCACCGTCTCTTTTTTTCATTTCATGCTTCTTCTGTGACACTCTAGCTCCTGTGGAATGCGACCCTCTGGCAGCCCCTGCCTCTTCCAGAGATCCGAACTTGGCAGCTCACCTTCTGAACTACCGAAGGCAGGTCAAAGCTACCCCTTGGGGGTCAGTCCTGCTCTTGTGAAGGCAGCCAACGGCCCCAGGCAGCTTATTTCCAGCCTGGCACTTCTTGGATGATCCACTGACGTGAAAGCAGGACCCTAACTTTCTGGGTGTCCCCATCCCCCCTACACGTCAGAGCCCACATTTCTCAGGACTCCAGATGGGGTCCGTGTTCTAGGAACAAGCATGGCCTGTGCTCCTGATCCTCTCCGGACAATGCAGGGAGCCTGCAGATGTCCCCTTGGGGCCCCTCCCCCGCCCGGGTCCGTCCAGTCCTACCTCATAGTCCCCACGTGGATGTCCTCTGGCCGCAAACAAAGCTGAAGACTCCTGCACACAGCACCCTGACTTCATAGAGATCTCTGCCAGGCAAGGCCCCTGGCCGCCCTGAAGGCAGTTCTTCACGCACGTGTCACCTCGTGGTTCTCTTAGAGGCCGATGGGAGAAGCCCGTCTCCATGTCCAATGTTGCCGCTGGGTACTGTGGGCTGAATGTTTGTGGGCCCCCAGAATTCCCATGTTACAATCCTAACCCCAGTGGGATGGTATCGGGAGGTGGGCCTTGGGGGCGTTTGTTAGATTCACATGAGGCTGTGAAGGTGGAGACCCCAGGAGGGGATTGATGCCCTCACAGGAAGAGGATCAGAGACCAGAGATCTTTCTCCTGAGTGTGTGAGAGGAGGGCACCCGGAGAAGGTAGAAAGCTCTTCAGGAGCCAATCAGAAGGTGCTTCATCTTAGAGCTCTAGGCTTCCAAAATGTGATAGGTCAACAATGTTATTTAAGCCACTCAGTCTGAGATATTTTGTTATGGCGGCCGCAGTTGATGGAGACAGGACACATGGTCAGTGGCTGTGAGGCTGTGGGAGAAGAGAACAGGACAGAGAGATGAAGGGAAATCTCTAGGGGCAGCCAGAAATAGAGACAAGTGGTTGTAAATGAGACTCATATGGTTTGAACGGAGTCGCATGTTAGAGTTGCTTACTAATGGACTTTGTACATATTCTGGGGACACTTCATTTCCTGTCTGTGCAAACTCTACTGATACTGCTGCAAACATGTAGGGAGCATTTACTCATAGGAGATGCTGGCTGTAGGGGGTATACTGGAATGGACCTGTAGCACTAAGAGGAATTATAGGGGTTGGGTTGGAAATCTCCTGTTCTTGATGTGATATTGAATAAAGACCCAAAAAAGGGATTGTTTTCACTTTGCTAGCCTGAGGGTGGGCCTTTGAGTGGCTAATGAGGTGACCTTCGAACTTGGCTTTGGCCCTTGGCTGCCCTTTCCTCCCCACACACCTGGGGCCTGGCTTACAGCTCATTTAAAAATGCCATCCACCCCTCCATTTAACATTTTCAGTCCCTGTAGAAATTTCTCATTCACATAAAATGGCATACACCTTCTGGCCCTAATATAATAAATGCTTTTGACGAAGATGATGCTTTCTATGAGCACAAATGTTTCTTCATGGAGATGCGTGTCCCTAAAGACTGACAAGCTTTTACATGGCACCCATCTTGGACCTTTTCACGAAAACTCTAATTCACACAATGTAAGGAGCACTAACTATATCAGGCTGCTCTAGAAGCAGAAAAAATAAGTGGATCTATTGGATTAGCCAGCAGATGGAAAGGCTTGATTTATTTTACATTTTGAGATCTGTTCCATATAGTACTATCTAAGCTCTTGAGACATTATCAGCTTAATAACCTGACCCTTCTCTCTCTCTCAAAATGGCTAGAAATAAGGACAGAAATACACAGTTCTTGGATACAAATAGTTCTGTGGGAGGCTTACTATAGAGCTTTCCTGAATTTTGAAATGTGAACTACAGCAAATGACCCATTTTGTAGTCTGACTCGGTAAACAGGTATGTAGGAGCTGAAACACACTGTAATTTATATTCTGATGGATTCTAATAAAAATCTGCCAAATCCAAGAAATTTAGTTCATGGCCCTATTAGCCATTGACAACTTAAAACTCGAAAAACCCAGAGTTATTGCTCCAATGGACAGAAACAGAAAAGTTAAATCAGAAGAACATTTAAAAAAAGAACCGTTGAGGAAGACATCTGGCTGAATGGCCCACATGAAATAGTTGGCTGATTTAGTTGACGGCCATTTCGATCTCCAAAGTTAATCTCATTTTTCTTGAGATATTTATGTAACCATAATATGCACTATTGGAAAGTGTACGATCCAGTGGATTTTAGTAGATTCATACAGTTCCACAACTACCAAAATGATCTACTTCAAGGAATGTTCATCCCCCTGAAAGACACCATGCCCATTTAGTCTTGGAGATGAACCATTTAGGGTACCTGACAGCACATGTGTGTTGCTGCATATTTCCTGAGAAGTTTTGATAATGTCATGTAAGCCCTAAAATAACCTGGAATGAGAAAATCTGTACTGTATATTGTCTTTTAAAATAGATCAGAAACCAACACAGGTTTACAGCATAAATATTTAACATTGTTAAAGAAAGCCAGTTGTTTTCCTTCCTGAGATCTATACTCACACAAATGCCTGGCGGGCATCTAGAAGCATTCAGTATGCTGCTGGTGATGTCTCGTGGAGGCTTCTGGATTCCAATGTCACGAGAAGCATTATCTTAGCAAATACTAAGTGGGAAAGAAACGTCATTAAGGTAAGAAACAAGTGGCCCACTGACCAGTGACCATTATGGAATATCTGCTCATGCAGCTCAGAGATGGTGTCTTCTTTGCCTTCTTTCCCTAAGCCTCAGAGATAATAAATTTAATTTAAGTTTTGTCTCATAATTTCCAGTCAGATCCCCCCCGCCCCCGGGATAAATCGCAGGCCAGCTTTATCAATGGCAACAAAACTCTGACAGTTTGAAGTTTGCCTCTAAAAACACACAGCGAGTGAAGCTTTCAAAAAGAGGGAGACATTGACTTTCAAAATAGCTCTGTCTATTGTGTGTGATCTGATAAGGGAACTTTTCAGCAAAGAATTTGCTGGGTGGGTGACTGATAGCAAAGCTGTCTTTCCTGGGGAAAAGTGTGGCATCTTCAGGTTACATCAGTTCGGTCTCATCTGAGGCAAAGAGTGAAAGTAAAAGGCAGAATTTTACCCTCTACCTCGTCACCATGGCCTATGAGAAAGTTCTTCTTATGCTCTGCTTTTTTTAAGTTTGTTTATTTATCTTTAGAGAGAGAGTGGGGTAGAGAATGTGAGCAGGGGGAGACAGAAAGAAGGAGAGAGAGAATCCCAAGCAGGCTCCTCACCATCAGCACAGAGCCTGACGCGGGACTCGATCTCATGAACCGTGAGATCATGGCCTGAGCCAAGATCAAGTTGGACGCTCAACCAACTGAGTTTCCCAGGTTCCTCTTATGCTTTTTGAATGACAGAATGTGGATGGAACTGGCGAAGGAATCTTCATGGTGCCATCTCTGTCCCCGGATGACTCCGCCTTGTCCCCTGGGCTGGGGACTAAACCATTCTCCTGCTACACGTACAGTGGGTGCCAGCCCAGCAGAGACTGCCATAGCCACCTGTGATTCTGCTACCTCTGTGGGTTCGGGGACCAAGTTTCCTAACTGAGAAATGGAGGGAATTTATGCATGTACCAGAAATGGCTTTGAGGAGCAGGTTTAGACAAGGAATGATCTGGCGCTTTCCCCACTGCCCCCTGTGTGGTGATGGAGACCACCTGAAGATGAGCCAACGATGGAGGAGAAAGTGGCTTTCATCCTATGGCATCGCTGTAACTCCTGAATCTGGTGAAGCTTCCATAGGCAAATGGCAGGGGCGGGTGGAAGAGCTGTGGTCTCTGTAGGACACAGCGCCCAGCCTGGGACCGCGGCTCCTGGGGGTTCTGCAGCTGGGGACCCTCCAGGAATAGGCCGGAGCAAGGGTGGGGGGTGGCTGCTAGGGCAGAGGACCAACGCCCCGAGGAGCAGGGGCGGTAACCAGGGCTATGTGATTCAGAAGGAAGTGCACTAGCTCATGGCTCTCTGAGCAGCACTTTCCAGACCGAACACTCAGGACTTCAAGGAGCACATTGGAAACATTAGCTCACCCGAGACTGGCGACCAAGAACATTTGCCTTCACCTCACCCGTGTGGCACTGGTGGCAATTCCCTGGGCTGGAAGCCCACACACATGTTTCAAGCTGATCCCTTCACCATGTGGCTCTCGTCTGCTTCCAGAGAAGCACCCCCTGGCCTGTTCAAACAGGAGGATGTCACCACTTGTCTGACCCCCGTCCTGCAAAGGCGCTGGTGGGCCGTGGGGGCCGAGAGACCCCCATGGCCTTCTCTCATTCCCCCAGGGCCTGGGTCCCCAGGCTCACCTCTGATGCAGCCTCCAGTGACCTCAGCCTCGACTCCCGACCCAGTGTACCCACCCAGAAGTTTGGCATAAGGGATGGCAGTGTCTGTAAAACCAGTGTGCAGAGGAGAGATCCTTACACCTGACATAGAGGGCTTGTGACATCAGTGGATGTTGTTTAGAAAACAAGTTAGAAATCGTGAATGTGTGCTCTGATTGTGTTTCTTAATACAAATGTAGACGATCTTTGGAGAATCTTCTGTGTCAGGTCTGTACAAATCTCTAGGAGCTCAGGAAGGAAACAAGACATGATCTCTATACCTTGGTGCTCATGTGGGATGGTTCCAGTACAAACCAGTCAATCCCAACCAGAGGAAAGGGGTTTTGTTTTTATGCACAAATGGAATATGCAATTGGGGTCAGGCAGGTCTGAGTTTGAATCTTCACTCTACCACCGGTTAGCTGAGGACAAAGTTTTTTAGTTTCATCATCCCTGAAATGTGGGGCAATGATATTTAGTTTGTGATGTTGTTGTTGAATCGAATGAGAGAAGGCCTCACACACACTTACATATACAACACTGGGACATAGGATTCAGTCATCACCCTAAGCAATTGCCAGGCCTGGGGAATGTCCCCACGGTTTCCCTGAGTCCTAATGGCAGGGAAGACATAATTATCACCAACAGGTTGCCTATGATTAAAAATATATTTAAAGCAAAGATACATTTATACTTCCTTGGAAGAGAATGTCACCCATGTAAATGTCTATCTGGTCGGTGAATATCGAGTCTGGGATCCCCAGGCTTTGGGGAATTCCAAAGTAGGTGTCTATTTCCTCTTGCGTATTTCATTGCCCTCCCGCTAGGCCACATGGTGTATGACTAAGGATTCCATGGCATTCATGGTGAGAGCTGGAGACTGCCAGGCATGGTGACAAAAGGGTTGGGCATTGCCACCAGTGTGTAATCTGGAGCCGGTTACATGAACAACTGGGACTCGCTGAAGGGCAGCTTTCTGGGCTCCCAGAGGAAGCAATGACCCAGGGGAAGTTTCCTCTAGTGTGAACCTCTCCCCATCATGGGAGGCAGGTTAACTCACGGATGTCCTCGGGCTCCTTTGCAGGATGTCCGTGACCCTCAGCTTGACTTTAATGTTAGCTCATGGTCCACCGGCATCCTATTCAGTTTGAGAAGCCCTTCTGGAAAATCAGTGTAGCAGGTGTTCCTGCAGAACTGTCGCAGAAAGGAGCCCTTCCCGTGTGCTCTGCAGGGTTTTACCAGGAGCCTTGAAGGAAACACACATACTGTCCTCATCCGTGCTTCCGTGAAATAGCAGCCGCCCTCGAGTAGGCATCATGCACTGATACATCAACCTCAATAGGACAGTGGGGGTGGCATCCATTTCCCTCAAACACGTGTCACAGTTTTCAGGTTCAAGAGAACCAAGGCCACCATGACAGGATGGACAGGTCCATCCTAGAAGGTGACATCTTCCCTGCTGTGGAAAGGGACACCCCTCAATTCATGAACCTTACTGGAGCTTGGCAGTGGCCTTCCTCCAGAGTAGGGACACTGTTCTGCTATAGACACTCACCTAGTAGACGGGCTGAGAACATGCACAGTAAAGCATTTGCATCATTTTACATGCCTGTCAGAAAAAACAAAACGTAATAGAACAAGGGAGACTTCGGGAAAAAAACACTGATGTGCTTGTGACAATCCTCCTTCAAAAGGCTGTCAAGAAGTTGAGGACCTGTGCTCTGGGTGCCCAGTGAAAGCAGGGGTGTTCTGGAAGTGTGGTTAAGTCTGGGCTTCCTATGGCTAGTTCCTAAAATATGCATGAGACCCAAAAACATATTTGCAACTTACAGTTGCCATTTTAGAAGTCAGGTAACATTACATGAAGTGGATTTTTTTTGGCAAGATAAAAATATAAAAACTACTAAAATTACACTGTTCATTTCAACCAGATGCCAGAGAGCCCTTCTGTAGGAATCCGGTCCTCACGCTGCCTGGGATACAAACAGATGCTCGGTGGCACTCCATCAGTGGGTTTGCGAGCACAGCGACACCGCATAAAGGGCATCGCAGTGGAGGCTGCCATGCTCCATGCCAGCTAGCAGCACAGATGGGGCTCTGCTTGTCCTGAGATCCCCCCCGCCATTTCCTTAGACGAAGAGTGCCAAAGATCGCTTTAAGTGCACTTTCAAAAGTAACGTCCTTGGTTTGCAAAACACATGAAATGTATGGAGGGCATTGTACTAAAGCATAATAAGAGCTTCGGTGTGCCTTTATTTGTCACCTTTCGAGGACCAGACCAAACAGGGGCTTTTTCTCAATGGCGAGTTTGTGCACCCTGGGTCCAAACATCGTTTCTCAGAAGACCACCTTTCTCCTGGAACCAAGGATGGAAGTTATGCTAGGCAGGAGGAGGGGGTGGGAGACCTTGTTGAAATCTCGGTCAGCTGATGGGGTGATGGGTGAAGCTCGGAGCTGGGGAGAGCAGAGAATAATTCCTTCCCATGAGACCCACCTCCCCATTGAACCGTACAGATCATGGCAGTGGCTATGAGTCTGGGGTTAGAATCTGTCAACTTTGGTTTTAAAATCCTGATCTCAACATTCACAACTAACTCACTAACACCCTGGTGAGACACTGGGGGCTTCTCAGCTCCAGGCTCCTGTTCTCACCATCCCATAATTACTACTTCACGGGGTTGTTGCCTGGGTTGGAGAGTCCGGGGAGGGTGCTTAAGTTATGTTGCTGAGTGTGTGCGAGTGCACCCGCGTGTGCATACAGAGACACAGAAAGTTATGAAGTGTTACTGATAAGGAAATATCTAGCATTCCAGAAGCTTTTTCTGTACCACATCTCTTACTTCCTAAATTATATAACTTTTCGTCACAGATGAACAATTTCTTTTGTGGCAAGAGTTCCCATAATTGGATTAAAGAAACACTACTAGATTAACCCAAATATCTCTTCTTAATTTTTTAAAATGTTCATTTATTTTTTAGAGATAGAGGGACAGAGTGCAAGCAGGGGAGGGGTAGAGAGAGAGGGAGACATAGAATACAGACTCCAGGCTCTGAGCTGTCACCACAGAACCCAGCACAGGGCTTGATCTCACAGACCTCGAGATTATGTCTTGAGCTGAAGTCAGACACTTCACTGACTGAGTCACCCAGGCACCCCATAAAACCCAAATATTTCTAATCAACTTGTACTTTGGGTATGTCATGCTTTTGATGTACTTTCTTTTTTTTGAAAGAGAGATAGAAAGAAAGAGCATGAGCTGGGGATGGACAGAGGGAGAGGGGAGAGAGAATCCTATGTAGGCTCCATGCAGTTAGTGCAGAGCCCCATGTGGGGCTCGATCCCATGAACCATGAGACCATGACCTGAGCCAAAGTCAAGAGTTAGATGCTTAACCAACCGAGCACCCAGGTGCCCCGAACACTCCTATAGACCAAGGAAAAACAGCTCCTTGGCACTAGTGTGAGTGAGTTTATCTGACTTGACCATCAGTGAGAATGTCAGCCTCAGTCTCGCCTGAGATTGTAACCCCAACTCTGATGTCCACAGTGAACGTGGGTCAGTGACATCTGCAAGCTTGCCTGCCTCTGTCCCATTTTCTTAAATGGAACACTATTATGTCGAAAAATTGCAAATATAATTTTCCGATTGGGAAAACTGAATTGATGGCTGCCCTGATGTTGAAATGTGCCAGTGGTGGGTGGACGTAGAAGTGCACAGAGCGTCAGGCCCGAGGTGGGTGGGGCAAAGGCCAAGCCCAAGAGACAGATGAAATGGCTTCTGGGCAGAGTGTCAGTCAGCCCCATCTGCTGCCATTGTTTCCAGGAGGAGCTGCTGGGATCAGATGTCCCCACCGGTCAATCCAGTGGCAGTGCAAGGCTCAGGGTCTGTCATGAAAGGGAGATGCTAATGTCCCCGTGGGAGCCAAGGAAGTCGCCCCTGCAGACAGACAGCCGTGGCTTCCCTGGGACTGCCTAGTAGTGGGTTTCTCTAGGATCCAGATTTTGTTGTCCAGCTAGAAAATACTCCAGGAATTGTGATTATTTGATGACTAACTTATTTTTCATCTCCCAAATTCCCTTCGTTAGGTTGTAAGCAGCATGAGAGTAAGCATGGACCCCAGATTCTCCAACTGCTCAGGGTCGCGGGGCTATACCAAGAATAGAAAGGAAGTTACCGAGGCTCCACCAAACTGAGCTGCTGGCCACTCCTGTATCTGTATCCCTATCAGTCTCTATGGCTGGACCAATACACATATGTGCATCCATATATCTGTGCCTGGACCAATTTTGGCAGCATTTACATCTACCTATATCAATGTTAGTGTCAATATCATATCTATATCAATATCTATAGCTATCTGTATCAGTCTATACCAACACATACATATAACTAAGTCATATCAGTATCTGTCTCTGTGTTCATATCCTTAGCAGTATCTGTATGTCTATATCATATACCTATATCATGTATACCTTTCCCTGCACCTGCATGGGTGCCCACACCCGTATTTACACCACACCTACCCCGACATCTGTATCCACAAATGTGGTCCCCTTACCAACCTTGTGTTCATAAAACCCATGGCTAAAGAAAGGGATACTAATTTCTCTTTAACAACTGGCCCTTTAAGAGGTTTGGTTTTCCTCTTTATATCAATTTAAATAAAAATAGAGTCTTCTAAAGGCATGGGATTTCTCAGACAAAGCTAATAATCCTCGTCAGAATTCCCAGGTGACTATGTTATGGAAGTATCATTGCATCCACGTATGCATTTTGGGTAGAATCTCAAAATGGGCTGGTATCTCACCGTGGGGCTTGCCTCCTTGCTGGGCACCATCCACCCAAACTATCTGCGCCCTGCCTTCCATTGTGCATGGTGGCCCAGGGCTCTGCATGTCAGATCCACCACAGAGGTTCAAAGTGCATTCAAAGAAATATGCCAGCCACCACCAGAAAGGAAAAGAAAATTCAGGGAGTCACCGGGACACTTTAAGTTTCTGTGGAAATTTTATTTCGTGAAGTTACTCATATCTGTCTCCCTAATCTGCCCTAGGGGAGAGGGTGAACTCCGTCTCTTCCTTGGCTCCCTGGAAATCATGGTCAATTCTGCAAGTCCTCTGTTCTTTCACATAGGGGACGCATATGTCCACATGGTTAGTGTGTTTAGAACTGGTGTTTTCTGGACCGAGGAAAGTCCGCGTTCATCCATGAGGCCATCCAACCAGGGGCTCCTTCTACCTGTTTTGGACAGAAAGTCTCTTAAATTGAATAATTGTCCTTTTCCAGCTCTCGGTGAGGCCAGAAACCACTAAAAATCTCATTTAAGCTTTCCAGTGTAGTTCTCAAGCATATTTAGAGCAGAGGTCAGTCCTTCTGCAAGATTGCTGGTGAGAATTCCTCATTAGAACAGAGGTATTTTTCTCCATTGCCGAACCAACTACCTTCCATCAATTTTTCTCATCACCTCACCCACCTTTTTATGACCTTCATGGGATAAAGGAAGTACAGTTCGAACTCTTTTTTTCTGCAGACGGCGCCTCCCTGTGTATGATCTGGTTAATATTGATTATATGCTGCAGTCAACCCAGGGAGCCTCGTGCGGGCCCCTCCCTGCTTCCCTTCCTCCCTCCGGAGACCATTTTCTGCCTTTCACCTGCTCTGAAAGGCTACTCTGGGTATTTATTTTTTTAAAATGGAGTCACCACTTCTAATTGTATTTATTTAGAGTCCAACCCCACCAAGATGACTTTATGTCAGTGACAGCATCCAGAAGTGGAATCAGATGAGAACTCCCTCTGATGGGGAAGCCGGGTGATCTAATTTACCAGCAACTAGAGATAATTCTCTGCATGGGCTCTGGGTCCCCCCAGGTTACTGACTCAGAGGTCAATTGAAGGAGAAGCAAGGCAAAGCTGGGGTCATCTGCTCCTTTCTAACCTGCGTTCTCTTCGTGTACATAGTTTTAAGAAGCACACAATTTTGATCCAAGATATAAAATTCCTTAATGAGTTTGTGTACAGATGCCCAAATACAGAGATGGATGAGAATGTTGACAATTAGTGACCTTGCTTTCTTCTATATGCTTTCCCAGTGATGCTAAATTCAACTTGAGTCACTTGGGTTTTCAATGTTACTTTAAAAACCCCGATCACCATTAGCTCTTCCGAGGCTGATTTGATTGTAGGGACATTATTCCTGAGGCTACGGGCATATACTCTTCTCCATCTAGCTGACTTTAGCATAAAAATAAAATTGAATCATAAGCAATGAAATTTTATCTATTCAACTCTCTTCATTCCCAACTGGAGTTAATAACGCTTGATTTTACTCCTTCTCCCTAAATGGCATGAAATATATGAAATTGAAATTAACACATCTCCAAGATGATTAGGTCACAAATAGGTTTTATTAAATTTACTTGCACAGTGCCGGTTCTTTCTTAACCACACAGCGAATGTGACACTAGACCTCCTTTTTTTATTATTATTATTATTGAATTATGGTAATAGAGAGAAGTAATTTTTTTTTCAGTTACACACTAACAAACAAAGCAAAGGAAGGCAACGTGAAATAATACCAGAAAAGCAGTGATTGACTTGAGACCAGGAGTGGGAAGGAGGGAGATAAGTTCTTATCAATTGATCCATTGCTCTGTGCTAAGTCCTCTTCTAAGTACTCCAGTCACAGACCGGTTTGGACCGCATGATCCCAGTGTGATGGGGAGGACAAATGTGTTTGAAGAACCGAGCCATGTCTGCCAGCATCTGCCAGGAAACAACGGAGCCGTGCAGGGTGAGAGGCTGACCAGAGGAGGAGGAAGAAGGGTGTTGAAGGAGGCGCATGAGCACGCCAAGGGTGGCGTTTTCGGGGAAGGTCAAGGAATCTGTGAAGCACAGTCTGGGGTTCGGGGGGGACAGAGGGTGACAGCACTACGGATGGTGGCCTCGGGTGGAGAGCCTGACATTCTGAGGGACACAGGATGTGCCTGGGTGCCCAGAATGGGTGCGTTTGGAAGCCCTGTGGAGCAGGAGCGAGGGAGTGCAGAAGTTCTGTCCTGTGGAAGCCTTAGAAGCTGGGCTGTCTGCGCAGGTTCCCAGCAGTGGGTTCAAGGCAGTGGGAAAGGACGTTGGGGGGTTGGCGGTTAGCTGGGGTGCACCCTGTGGAGCAGCTGACCCTGGGGGAGAGCAGGGGCCTGGACCCGACCGAGGGAGATGATGGGACCGTGACCAGGCGGCTCAGGTGGGTGGTGCCTCTGTGAGAGAGGGGCGCTGTCCCCCAAGGTGAGTTTCTGGAAAACAGGGTGCATAAGGCCGGGTGGGTGAGCTCAGTGGGCAGCGAGTCCTGAGATGAGTATGGTTCTGCCTGAGGTGCAGTCTGTTGGGCTGACCACTGTCAGGATTACTGGGGCTACACATGGTCCTCTGAGTACACTCCACAACCTTCCAGAACCTAGAGCAAGGAGGGGCCCGTGGGAACCCCCAGGCTTGGCTGTGGACCGTCACTGGGGGCCAGGTTCTTGCTGGCCTGCGTGCCCCGTGGAGTTTGGAGTCTGCACTTGCCCGTGACTCCCCAACGTTGTGGGGGGACAGTGGAGCCTTCTGGAGTGGTACAACACGTCCCTGTACACTGAGAAAAACAATTTCTCATGGTAAAAACAACTTCCTGTTCTAGGAGCCAGATGGCACACCCCATTCCGGGATCTGCCAAGAACAACTTGGAAAGACCCAGTGCATTCCAGCAAAGTTGATGAGCCTCGTTTCCTGAGCCAAGACTGATGGCTGCCTTGGTGGTGGAAGGTTCCATGTACCACGGGCCCTGTTCAGACAACTTCGGTGGGAAGGCGTTTTGGGTTCTGGTAACATTGTCCAGATCATAAAACTTGAGAATGAGTGGGGTGGGGGACATCTTCGTGGCTGTCAGAGCCGGTCACATTTTGTTACCCTCACAAAGAACTTACCTGGTGTCCAAAGGACAGTTCCCTCAACGGGGCTGATAGGCCATCTCCCTCTGCTGCTGGCCCAGAGAGGGGTTCACGCACTCTCACCGCTGAAGGTAATGGTTTGCGTTTTCCTGAGATGAGTATGGCTCTGCCTGAGGTGCAGTCTGTGGGGCTGACCACTGTCAGGATTACTGGGGCTACACACGGACCTCTGAGAACACTCCAGAACCTAGAACAAGGAGGGGCCCGTGGGAAACCCCAGGCTTGGCCGTGGTCTTCCCTGTAGGACGAACCTGTGTGACCAGTGACAATTTCACGGAAGCCCCAGCTGGAGGGAACTTTAGCCAAGCTGCTTTTCCCTCCCAGCGTGCAGGCTGGTCACTGCTTATTTAGACACGTCCGCATATGGTCACATTCTGAAGGAACCCTTGCTGGGTACAGAACCCTGGGGAATCCAGTGAGACAAGGGAAAAGTTCAGGAACTTCCAGATGGGTTGATGCCGGCTTGTCTCCTCCCCTCACTTTCCCAGAGACCCCTAAGGCCATTTTCATTTCCTGGGACCTAATTCCCCTATAAAATGAAGCGTTTGCTCCAGAGGACTGTGGAGACCCTGCCCCATTCACCACAGTAGGTTTTTAAGGGGGAATCGCGGGCCTGCTCATCTCCTCTCCGTAAGCCGATTATCTGCATGTATTTTCGAGTTTGGTTCTCCTGAGAAGATGCTACTGAGCACAGCCACTTGCAATGCTGAAGGTTCACATTTCTGGAAGTGGAGGCTCATTTTGCCTGCCCACACAACTGTAGGCAGTATTGGGAGATTTAGCACATCGGGGAGAGGGAGTAAATGCATGATGCAGTCAGTTAGAGTCAGGTTCAGAGTCCAGGTGTGAGTTGAGCACTTGCGTGACCTCAGACAAGGCGCTCTCCCTCTCGGAGCCTCCAGTTTCCTCCTTAGACAAGAGCAGTAAGAATAGAATCTTACGGGGTTACCTGAAGGACTGACGAAGAGACAGCAGGTTAAAATACTATCCACTGACTGTTGAGATGGTGGTGGCACTGTCATGGCCATGCTTTTCCGTAGAAGAGACACCTGGGCTCATCACACAGTTCAAGGGCAAAATCAGAGGCAGCAAACCTTGTGCAGAGTATTGAAGGGGTTTCAGAGGCCGAAGGAGAGTAGACAGGATGGGAAGCAGCAGAGTGCATGTGTCACTTATGTTCTTCAAGTGACAGGAAGGGAAGTGGGAGCCTCCGCTGAGCTCTGCGGCCACTGGCAGGGGAGCTTGGTCCCTGAGGGTAGGACTCAGGCCACCTCTGTCCTCTGTGCCAGTAGTGAACGTCATGTAGCTGAGAGTCAGAGGGGCGCACAGGAGGCTGATAAATTTGTGTGAGCATTTACTCCCCCAAATCTGAGGTTTAAAAATTAGGGATACATTAAACTAGAGGTTAGACATATTTTTAATTGTGCTATTTAAGTTTACAAATTGGCAAAAGAGTAAAACTATCACCTTGTTGGAGGCAAAAATAAGTCTTGTGTATGTATTTACTTTTTAGTGGGAGGCTGAGGTGTTATTCTCAGAACTGAGAGGTCTACAGTCTATAACACCCTGAGAATCTATGTTCACAATGCTGATCCTTGGGGGGCTCAGGGAAGACCTCACACATCATATGTTAACAATTATATGAATGTTCTTAAGATAAAGAACAGCACCTGATCATAAAACAGGTAGAATGATGTATATGCATTGTTTAAAATTCTTTCAGTTAATAAGTATGATCTTTAATAATATATCCAGATTTTTTAAAAACATTTTAAAATGTATATTTATTTTTTGAGAGATAGAGACAGAGCACAAGCAGGGGAGAGGCTGAGAGAGCAACACACAGAATCCAAAGCAGGCTCCAGCTCCGAGCTGTCAGCACAGAGCCCGACATGAGGCTTGGACCCACGCTCTGTGAAATCATGACCTGAGCTGAAGTCGGAAGTTTAACCCACTGAGCCACCCAGGCGCCCCCAAAATTTTTTTAATGGTTGCTGTCACTGCACGGGTGGATTCCTTCAAATACAAATTTTTCGTGTAGTGTAACTTCACACACATTGACTTATGTCTTTGAAAATGAGCAAATAGAGACAGCCTCAGGTGTTTGATAATCACTGTGTCACATGCCCATGACTGTGCTCCTGAAAGAGAGGCTTTTCAGTTCTGCTCATGAGCAAAGTCACGCTTCTTGAGGTTTTGCACAACTTTCCAGTACACAATCTGAGCATCTTCAAGCTAGCAACAAATGTGCCAAAGAAGAGTCTCCCCCTGTTTAGTAGCAGTAACATACCCCCTCCTCTCCTCTCGCCGTGGCTCGAGTTCACTGCACGCACACAATTATATGTGAAAGAAGAGCCAAGTTTCTCCTTGTATTTAGCACAAAAAATCGATGTGATCAGTATTTTAAATTGCACATTGTTTGAGAAACAGGTAAATAAGTGGTTATTTCATTTGGCTTCTAAATGGCCCTAAATATGCTGGGTGAGTGCAAATGGTTAGAAGTGATTGCAGGGGAGTTCTGCAAAAAAGAAAGACGCTATTTCTAATTATGTATTTTACCTTGTGTGAGCATGAAAACATCAGATTGCCTTGAGGTTGCCAAAGAACCATTTCTCTGGTTGATTTTTACAAAGTTAATGCTTAAAATATATAGTATGGCTGAACGAGAATATCTGCAATTAGGCCTTGGAGACCAAATGCCAGTATGGGAAAATTTCCCAGTAAGAAAAATATATATGTAATCAATTATTTAAAGTATATCGCTTTAAATATAGAGAGCTATATAAACCTTTTTTCCACATGTAAGAGAGAATAATTAGTCAAGAAATGATTTTGCTAATTGCATTATGAATCTCTTTTTGTTTTTCTTTTTTTTTTTTTTTAATTTTTTAATGCTTTATTTCTAGGAGAGAAAGAGAGAGACAGCACGAGCAGGGGAGGGTCAGAGAGAGAGGGAGTCAGACTGAAACAGGCTCCAGGCTCCGAGCTGGCAGTCAGCACAGAGCCCGATGCGGGGCTCGAACCCACGAACCGCGAGATCATGACCCGAGCAAAAGTCGGACGCTTAACCGACTAAGCCACCCAGGCGCCCCTCTCTTTTTGTTTTTCTTAATAGGAAATCCAAGGCAGAGGGGGGGTAGGGATTCTGATGACATGTTGTTTAGTGAGGAAATTTAGGTTTACTATTTTAAGATAAAAGGTTATGATTAGGACAGGCACTCAATGCCTGAAAAAATACAGACACCGAAATTACCGGGAGAATGAGGAAGAAATAGTACAGTGCCTGGGAGTTCTGCTTCCAGAGTGAGGTGGTGTCTTCTGGCTCTGGGGACCCCCGAGGGCACATTGCTCAACCACCAATGGCATCGCAATGCAAGGTATTGACTCAAGCACATGAAAGAGATATGCAGAAATTAAAAGATCTGCTATATTTCTGCTCATATTCTTTTAATGGCACATCTACGCATACTCTTCAACACGGTCAAGATCCTTCACTTTCTCCTTGAACTACACTGTAACCAACAACCATCTCTCTCTTGGTGACCTCCATACCCACCCAGGTGATCCAGTGCCTTCCTTTCTTTTATTTCTCTGCCTCTAGTGATCTGATTCTGCGTCTCACCTAGCCATGCCTGGTAAAGGCAATGCTCATCTGTGATCACCTCTATCTTTCTAGAATACCCTTCAGGTAGCCATGCTCCCAAATCTCTCCGAGCCATCCCACCCTTTGCTGCACCGGGAAACTGGTTCATTCCCAGTGCTGGCTTGCTCTTCTGTCTCCATGCCTCTTCCTCAGGGAAGCTTTCCCTGACCACTCCATCAAATCTTAGCCCTGTCCTGCTTTGTTCTTGCTTGTAGGAGGTGCGAGGAAGCTCCCAGGCTCTCGTTGCACATGGCTGTCTGGTTCTCACTGAGTGTTTCACTGGCATGAGAGCCCCTCAGGGCAGACCCCTGCCGCTTGCTCACCGCCCTGTAGCATCCCCGTGACAGCTCCCCGCCTAAGAATGACCAATCCCATAAAGAACCCACATGGTGCCTGGCATATAGTAGGTGATTAACAGTGTTCATCCACTTTCTTATTTTTCCTTTGTGAAAAATTGTCCAACATGAAAAAAAATTCAGTAACATAAGAAAAAAATCTCCTATGGGAAAATCTGTGCAGTGTTTCAGAGTGTAACTCAGATGTCTGAGCCATGTGCCAGGTGGGCAATATGGACAAGTGTCTGGCTCACTGTCTCTTCTCAAATGGGTAATTCCACAGAAAAGAGGAAGTTTCCATTTGTCCTATTTATCAATTGCATAAAGCTAACTTTAAAAGGTAATGAAGCCACAACTCAATGGATACAGATAATTATACGAGGACAGAAGCCAGAGAGCTGTGGTGAAGAATGCTGTGGATTGAGTGTTGGCCCTGGTTTCCCCCATCCATATGCCAAAACCCGAATTCCCAGGGTGGCGGTACCCAGAGGGGGGAGGTGGCTCGACCATAGGTGGGGTGTTCTCGGTGGCATGCATGCTCTTGTAGGAAGAGACGGGTGCTTGCTTCCTCGGTCTGTGAGGTGGTGGCCATCTAGGAAGCAGGAGCCCCTCCTCAGACACTAACCATGCCTGCACTTTGACCTTGGACTTTGAGAATCCAGGACTCTGAGAAACAAATAGCAAATAAAATCTATGAGAATTTGTTACAGAAGCCTGAGTGGACCAAGACAAAGTCACACATACCTAGAATCCAGGGTAGTGAGCTGGTGTCTGCGGAGGTGGTCACACGGCTTTCCAAGTGCTCCTCATATTTTGGTAAATGATTTCTAGTTTAAAATTAAGGGAGACTTTTTCTCATGGACTTTCCCAGGAAACAGCAAAATTCCTTATCTGATTTTTGTTTTCATTACCCTTGGCTAATGAGGTAAACTAGTGGCATTGTTGTTTATTGTGCATTAGGAAACAGGAGGGTGTTTAATACAGGATGTAACTCATGACATGTACCATTGAGCTAGGACTTTTTATCTGAGCTTTGAAATTACATATTCAATCGTCAGCTATTTTGCATGAAATCCAGAAACTCCAGTGCCCCAAAATTAAAACGGTGGATATCAGTATGATCCTTTCGGAAGCCATCCGTCGGATTCACAATGGGGAGTCCATGTCCTACCTTTTCAGAAACATAGGCTTAGATGACTGAACAGCCTTCCTTTCCTAAAACTCCCAAGGGCCAAACTGGAAGTGGAGCATACTGTGAGGGCTCACACCTGATTCACTGGGGCCGTTTGTGCTTTCTTCCTTTCTCTTTGTTAATTCCTCTGAAGATAGACCAACTTTTTATGTCGGGTTAGGTGTTCATGAGTTTTTGGGGCGATTTTTATAAAAGAAAAACTATATTCTCCTCCTAAATGAATTAACGACCTGGTTGTAGTTTAACTATTTCAAAAATAATGTGGGATATGATTTTTTAAGCTCACAGACAGCCTTTTTCCAAAGTTGCTAGAGCCCAAGTGCTTCAAAAAGTTAAATGAATTAAAACGGTCTACTGTGTGATATCTGCAGTTGAAAAGCCAAAAAGATAATACCATTCAATCCAGTAAATGACGATTTTAGAAATGGTTTTATAGACAAGCAGATGTGAGTGAGTATTATGTGACCATTATTTATTTTCTGCAAAAAGGGAATAAAAACTTATGTCGTGTGTTGTTTTTTTAAAAAACTTTGTGTATTGGCAAGTGTTTTATAACGAAAATAAAACGAAAGCTGAATATAAAAACAAAAACAAAAACAAAAACCTTTGCATATTCTCTTGGGCTTGTATTTTTTGCAGGTATTTCAAACATCCCATGCTCAGACCTGCATTTGGGACCACTGCCACACCCTCTTTCCCCGACCTCAGCCATGCCCAGCCTTCTGAGCGACTGCCTCTGCACCCAGCTGCGGAGGTGGGCACCAGCGCCTTTGAATGCCTCTCTGTAGTGGTCCTGGCAATCTGCACATGACTGGGCAAGTCGGCCCGGCCATCACACTCCGTATTGACTCACCCTCCTCATCGTATTCAGGTTGGCTGGTCCTCCAGCTTTGACCTTGAGTAGGAAGCATCTGGTGCGCATATGGGCAAACAGGAATGAACTTTTAGATTTTATGAATATAAAAATTAGAAGTCATTGCTCCATGACACTGCACCCTTCAGCCGTTTCTCAGTTGACTTTTTTTTTTTTACTTTTTATTTATTTCTAAGAGAGAGAGAGAGAGACAGCGTGAGCAGGGGAGGGTCAGAGAGAGAGGGAGTCACAGACTGAAACAGGCTCCAGGCTCTGAGCTGGCAGTCAGCACAGAGCCCGACGCGGGGCTCGAACCCACGAACCGCGAGATCATGACCCGAGCAAAAGTTGGACGCTTAACCGACTAAGCCACCCAGGCGCCCCTCTCAGTTGACTTTTAATAAAGTGAAGAACTTTCCATGGCCATGTGGATCCCGAGGGCTCTGGCGGGATCATTCTCCTCCCTTTGTCTTCCTGTTTCACCATCTCCATTCCCTCTGTTCCTTGAGCTTCCCCAGAGCTGTCTACATTCAGTTCCTTAAAAATGGTAGGCGGCTCTCCACCTCATGGCATCCCCCACACTATCTATGAGTGCTCCATCCCTGAGCTGGTTTGACCCTGCCCCCGAAACTCACCAAGTAACCCATGTGCTTTGTATGATATTTCCATTATGCTCATTGTTTCCTCCCAAACGCTTATTACTGTGCGATGCTCTAACCATGTGTGGACTTACGTGTGTAAATCCTATGCTTCCTGCAGCCTGAAAGTGTCAGAGTTCACTGAATATCAGTGAAGTATCAGTGCCTGATAATGGGGGGCATTCGATGGTGGAGGGATGTCTGGAAGGATGGATGGGTAGGTGTGTGGAGAGATAAAACCTGAGGGGACTTAGAAAATTCAGAGACAAAAATACTGTAGGCCATCTGAAGAAAATCAATTTCACCACCTGAAAACAAGAGAAAGATAATACACCTTTGTTAGTTGATCTAGATTGACTCCATGCTCTGCTTTAATCATCTCTTCTTTTGTTTTATTTTTTGTACAATTGCAACAATTGGTTGTTGGAAGCTCAACAATATTCTTCCAGGAATAGTGTCAGACAACCCCAGGGCATAATTACGGAGAAAACACAAGTTGTCTTGAATAAATACGGCCCTGCAGGTGCTGATTTGGGCGTACAAGAGAAGCGTGCAGGACCTCACGTTCCTTCGCCGATACTGGAAGGAACTTATTTAATGTGGAAAGCTGGTTTCTGTCTGTCCTGGTCCTTGAGCAGGAAGAACACGGGGTGCCCGCCTCTTCTCCTGGGAGCTGTCACTTGCACATTATCGCGGCAGCCACAGTTCAGATCCTTATCACACACTTAGGCTTGCCATGTTTTCATCTCTTACTCAGATATATTTTTTTTCCCCTTGGATGATAGTAAAGGGCATCTTCAGGCACCCTTACCTCTCATATTGAATTGTGAATTTGTCGTGGTGGATTAGATTAATCAAAATGGCCTTAGAAGAAAAATCTCCATGTGTGCTTCTCAAACTCAATTTCTGTCAATTTTTTTTTATAGAGACACTACTTTCTGTAGTCCATTCTCACATGCTGTTTTCATATTTCTCATGCAGCTGAAGATGTATTTATTCCAACCCTTGGTGGCTTGCATTTAAGCTACTGTTTAAATTTATACCTAAGCAGTGAAGGCAAGGATTAGAAAAATACCATCAGAATTGGAAGCAGGCAAGAAATAAGCTACTTGTCTTCAGTGGAGCAAAACCTTTAGAGCACTTTAACTGTCTTCAAACTTCTAAAAATCATATATTTGGGAAATTTAATAAAAGTGTATTTGAATAACAATGTTACAAATCTAAAACACGAATATAAAAATAGTTTACCAAAACTTTTTCCAAATGAATCAATGTCTTGGAGTATTTGCATTATTCCTACATTCTCATCTATTTCCTTTGTCAAAGAAAAAAGGACCAAAAAAAAGAATGAAAATTAACCAGTAGAATAATATATGGAAAATAATTTTAAAGATATTTCTTACTAATAAACAAAAAACAAACAAAAATACTTATGTTCTCTGCCAAAACTCAGAGAATTTTGTTTATATTGTAATTTAACATTTGAAAATATTCTCTTTTGTAAGATAAAATCATTTTACTTTTTTCTACCTACAATACATATTTATTATGAAGATCATGGGAGTACTTCTAAAAATAATGTAAAATCACCTCCAGTCCTTTTATACATATTTATTAATCCCCTCAAAATAAGATCATAGACTAATAGATTTTATAGTTTTCACTTAACAAATGGAAATTTTCCTATGATAAAATTCATTGTTAATGAGCTCACATTTATACCCTTTACTCTAATAAGGAATTTCCTTCTTTTTAAAATATATAATAATGAGACAGACATCTTTGTGCCTAAAGCTTAGAATATATGCTTCACTAGCTCCTCAGCACAATTCCCAGAAATGGAATCATTTGGACAACCATATTCATATTTTGAAAGAAATGAAATATCTGTAACCAGATTGCCCCCCAGAGAGGTTGCCCTAATTCATACATTGATTGAACCACAGGAAATGAGGGTTCCCCAGTTTTCTTTCAACTTCATCATCAATGGGAGTTATAACCTCTGTAAGCTCTGATGGTTTGATGAAAGAAAATAAAAATGAAGTGTCTTTTAAAATCTCTGTACCTTATCTTTCATGAGACAATTGGCTTTTGTATGTCATGAATTAGTTGTCTGTTTATGTAATTTGCCTTTTTGGGGGGTATTCATATTTTTTGGTATTTTTGGATATTGGTATTGGGCATTGCCCAAAAGTGAACAAAACAAGTCAAAACAAAACAAAACAAAACAAAAACACTTTCAGTGTTATAGTTATTCACTCTTTCCTGGTCTTCTGTGTATCTCTGATGTATGTAACATCTAAATATGTGTCTGGAACTTCAGCTACTGTCATGACAGAGAATTTAGTATTAGACTTACTCTGTGGAAATCAATAGTTATAAAAACTCAGAAACTGTAAGACAGTGTCAGCAAACATCAGCTGATAACCAATGCAGGGCTACAGTATTTGAGAGAAGTTTTTTCCCTGAAGGGATCTTCTAAACTCTTGGTGCCAGCAGACAAAGCCCAAGCAAAATATGCCTGTCTCACAGGCTGTGTGAATAGGAATGCAGAGGGGAGTGCTAGGGGATGATTTGTAGGGGGTAGGCTACCATTAAAAATAATACCACAGAGAGAGATCTCCAAAATTCCCCTTAAGGATTCTTCTCGGATCTTTGGCCAATCCAACACATGTGTAGGTAAGACTTCAGAAGCCCCAGCAGAGAACAGCTGATGGAAAGCTGACCAGAGATCTCAATCATGGAGAGATTTTAGAATGTGCCCAGCCAGAGTGGAGGGACCTCCGAGATGACACTCAAGAAAGGGATCCATGCACTGCACATAAGCAATCCTAAGTGCTCCCAGTGCCTTCAGGGTAAAGACAAAATTGAAACAGACCCATTGTGATAAAGCCTGGAACCAAGTTTCATCAAGGATCAGTGTGATCCTCTGGTGATCCAACTGATGACTAAAGCAAATCCAGTGTTCCCTTTGTGTGAAAACAACAAAAACTTGAGTGTCTACAGTGTTTCATCCACAATTATTGCATACAATCAGAAATCACTAGACAAAGGAAGAGGAAAAAGTGTGTGATCACAAAGAAACAAAATAACCAAAAGAACCTGGTCCATCAGGATCCAAATGTTGGAGTACATAGATAAAGACAGCAATTAACAAGTTAAAAATGATAGAAGAAAATAAAAAAAATGGGTAAAAAGATGAGGAGCATCAAAAGGAATTAAAATATATAAAGTAAATCAGATGGACATCTTATTTTATTTTTAATTTATTTTATTTTTAATATTTATTTATTTTGAAATAGATAGATTGAGTGAGCATGAGCAGGGTAGGGATGGAGAAAGAGAGAGAAAGAGGGAGAGAGAGAGAGAGAGAAGCAAAAGGAGGCTCCATGATGCCAGTGCAGAGCCTGATGTGGGGCTCAAACTCATGAACTGTGAGATCATGACCTGAGGTGAAATCAACAGTCAGATGCTTATCTGACTATACCACCCAAGTGCCCCCAAACTGGCCTTTTAGAACTATCAAATACAATATCTAAAATTTAAAATGAGTCAGTGGATGGGTTTAGTGGCAGACTGGACAGAGAGGAAAATAGAATTTATGAATTCAAATTCACAAACATTAAATACACAAATTACAGTTCTGAGATAAAAAAAAGCATAGCATACAAGTGATAGAGGTAGATGGGAAAATGGTCTAGCACACATGTAAACAGGCTTTGTGTGTATGTGTGTGTGTGTGTGTGTGTGTGTGTGTATGTGTGTGTTAGTGGAGGGTATTTAACAAGCTGATTCTAAAACTTATATGAAAATGCAAAGAACCAAGAATCGTCAAGATGCTTTTGAAAATAAGACAACGTGGTCTGCTGGGTATCAGGAGTTACTCCAAGGGTGCAATAGTTGGGACAGTAAAGACAGGATCCAGAACAAAGTAGAGTAATGGGTCGGAGCAGGGACCTTAGAGAAGATGCACACCTGTGCTGACAGTTGATTTACGACAACTACGGTGATGTACGTAAACAGAGGAATGATCATTTTTACTGAATGGTACTTCAGGCCTTTGTGGGGAAAAACTTAAGTAACATTGTCTTCTCTTCTTCAGTCGGGATAATTACAGTTTTCTCGACTGTCTAGTGGTTTGTATTTTGTCACAGTTTCTGTTAGTTGTTTATGTCTGGGATGATCTCCTTTGAAATGTGGTAAAATCTCCAGAATGTGGAAATCTCCAAAACTGTGCACCCAGAATACTGCAGTTTCAGTGTAGTGCAGGATAATTGCTTCCTTTCCTCCTACAAAGATATTCTTCCACAGTAGAAGCCTGGCTGTGGGGCTCTCTTAGCAGCTCCCCTGCCCATGTCCATGGGTCTTCTCATGCTTCTGCAGGAAGGTGCTCCTCACGACATCACAGAAATTTTCTAAATTGCCCCTCATGTAATATCAGACATTATTTCAACTAGTAATGATGTTTCTCTGTGACAGAGACAAAGTTATATTTTCCCAGTCTTCACTTTCTGCCTCCCTCTTATCTCCTGCTTTGCTTCTGTTGGCTCCTTCAGTGCTTTCTTCCCTCAAGTCTTGTGTTGTGCGTGATATTCATGCCCTTTCTTGCTGTGAACAAAATCCAGTTCCTGAGTCAGCTGCCTCGTAGCCCCTCTCATTAGAACACAACAGGGGGGTCACAGGCAATCTATCACTTTGCTCGAATAATGCTCTTACATGATTCTAATGAGACAAGGACTGTGCTGCAGCCAGGAGAACATTCCAGTTAAATTCCACATCAATTGTTCACCAGCTGGGTCTTCTTTAAAAAGTTAAAAAGACTTAAAGTCTTCTTTAAAATGATAGGCCGTCTGTAGTGAACGCTTGTTAGTTTTGCTACAAGGGTGCATCCCACGTCTCCAAATCGAAATGTACGTTGTGGGGATAATGGTCGGCCTTCCACTGTGAGTGGTCTTCATGGGAAGGTGGTGAATGCAAAGGGGACAACTGTGTCTTCCCCTGTCTTGGTGACAGTCTCCAAGAGCATGATGAGAGTCACATGGTTTGAGCACAGCCAATGAGATTACCTCCTGGGGTTTTGCACCATGAGCCAGAGATTCAATAACCGAGGAGTGTGTTGGGGGTTATTAGTCCCATGGGTACAAGGAAACCAGAATTTTTCTGATACATTTTTTCTTAAATGTTTATTTATTTGAGAGATAAACAAATGCATGAGTGGGGCATGGGGCAGAGAGAGAGGGAGAGAGAATCCCAAGCAGATTCCATGCCATCAGTGCAGAGCCCAACCTGAGATCATGACCTGCCCAGAAATCAAGTGTTGGACGCTTAACTGACCGAGGCCCCCAAGAGTCTAGTTTATTACAGTGAATGTCATCTTAGGACATGTATATCCCAAGCTTACTTTCCAGTAACTTTTTGAAATCAGTGTTTCCATAGCTTTTCTGTGATCTGTCAGATTAGAAATACAACTTCAAATTCAGTTTGTTTTAACTTATTTGGTATTGATTAGCCAACTGATTGGCTGTATATATGAATAAGATATGATTCAAACAAAGGAGAGTACCCAGTATCTCACCATCCATAATTTTGCCACATTTCTATTGAACTCACTATTAGGTAATCTCAGTGTACGCTGTTCCTCTTCTATTGAAACTGGGCCAGTATTTGGTGTCTCTGTTGATCTGGTTCTTTTACTTTCTCCATGCATCCTCTAGTATTTTTAGAAAGTCTATCATTGCAATTGTGTCACGGAAACAAACAAGAAAATGGAAAAAAATAAAAAGCTACCTGCAAGCCCTTGTCCTGGAAATCATATTGGACTGGCTGAAAAGTTTAATTTGTCTTTAAAATGCGTTCTCTGTTCTGCCATTCTGAAACTGAACACTAAGTTTTCCTTGAGAACCTCTAGTGGGATTTCTGGGGGAAGTGGGTGGGGTAGGAACAGTCTGCTGCCTCTCTTCTCCCCAAGCAGCGGCTCTCCTTGCTCTTTCTTTGTTCTGCTGCCCACATGTGTGCTTTTTAGACCCTTGTTTGTTAACGTTAGTATCTTCTGATGAATGGATCCAACCGTTTAGCCTGTAACCACCCTTAGAAATAAGAGCACTTTTAAAACATAACAGATTATTGCTAAGAACTGGGCAATACACTTTCTACTAAACATTTCTGTGTCAGCTTTATCATTTATGCAGAAGAGTTGCTTTGGATTAGAAACGGATCATGTATTACTCTAAAGACAAGCATTGGAAGCACATGGCTCTCTCACGGGATGACCACACCAGCTCTTAGTCTCCTCTTAGAATGGAAACGTGGCTAGGGATCAGTGTTGTGTTATTTTATTTTCCCACTAAATTGCACTTTATCAATAAATGGTTTTCTTGTCCTGAATTTCATGGATTAGCAATCTTTAGTGCCAGACCTATTTTTCTTTAAGAGTGTGGACATAGATACTCTTAATTTGTTAAATCTTAAATGTAATTTTAGCCCATTTTAAAGAAAAGATTATGTTTGGAAATCACGATATTTCAACTCATTAGTACATTCTTGATGCTCTGAAGCCGTAATTGAATAATTACTCACGGCAATCCTGAAAGCGTTGATTAAGTTTCTAAAAAGGCTTTCCTCACCAAGGAACAGTTACAACAAGCCAGAGCTTAATTTCATACAGAGAATTCCAATGTCTCTAGGACTTTCTCAAATAATCAGTTAAATGACCCCTTTGTGCCCTTGGATGAAACATCTAGTATAATCCTCAAAGATACTGAAAGAAATATTCGCATCCCTTTGGGAATGTTTGAAGCTGTGACCTGTGTTATAAATCAGCTAACCTATGGCAGATTTGTCAGAAAAATCATCTTACCTACAGTTACAGTGTTTATGGAAATACGTTCATATAACCTTGACACCAAGACATTTCTGCACCAACTTCATCCAATAGTAATTCCTTCAAGGAGTGCTTTAAACTATACACAAAATAAATACATGTAAAAGAGAGAGATGAAGGGAACCTGGGTGGCTCAGTTGGTTAAGCATGCGGCTCTTAATTTTGGCTCAGGTTCTCATGGTTCATGGGATCAAGCCCCATGTCGTGCTCTGTGCTGGCACTCGGGAGCTTGCTTGGGATTCTCTCTCTCTCTCTCTCTCTCTCTGCCCCTCCCCCTATCTCAAAATAAATAAACTTAAAAAAGAGGTAGAGAGAACCATGACTTTGTACATAAGCTAATGATTTTGTTTGGGGCCTTGGTAGTAGATGATGTCTACAAAAAGAGGAAAATGATACCACACCAATCAATCATTAAGTAATTCCTAACAATATATTCAATCTATGGAATGGAAGAGCTATTGATCGGCAGGAAGGATCCCAGCCTTTCTTCCAATGATAAAGTGAAGTTTTGTCTTCAGGCCATCTAACTGACACAGTTCTTGGCCAACATCATCTACTCTTGAGGGTCCATATGTTTGGTTTCTTCTTTAATTTTCTTTTTGATGAATTAACGTCAGTGAGATTTTCTTTAGATTGTGTGATAACTGAGCGATGTGTGATCGTGTCACACCTCGATGAGGCAGGAGGAGCCTGCAGGGACAGGGTTGACTGGAGACTGTCTGCAGCAGCCAGTGTGATGCCATCTCGGCCAAATCCACTTCTACAGCTGACACAAAGGTCACCCCATGGCAGATACAGTCCCATAAATCCCGGGGAGAAGGGTCCCATTAGGGGACAAGGTTATAAAGGCACCATTCTTCTATGTGTACCTGGTAGACTCCAGAGGGAAATGGAAAACATCCTCTATAGGCTGGCCTTCAAAATCAGTTCCAAGAGAAAGCACAGCATCTGAATGACAGAAGCAGGCATCTCTCAGAATAAAGGACACATGGAGTTGGAATATTTACAATGGAATTATGACCTCATGGGCG
The DNA here is from genome assembly GCA_017311185.1 of Proteles cristata cristata. Taxonomy (NCBI): domain Eukaryota; kingdom Metazoa; phylum Chordata; class Mammalia; order Carnivora; family Hyaenidae; genus Proteles; species Proteles cristata. The sequence goes on along the minus strand of JAESUZ010001109.1, from coordinate 638,470 downwards.
AAGCATGGGAAAGAAATCTAGATTTTAATTTCCAAAATTCATCCTTAATATTCACAGTTTAAAGTATAAATCATTGAATTATTTATTTTAAAATACGAACCTTCTTTTAAATTTTTTTTTATGTTTTATTTATTTCTAGGAGAGAGAGAGAGAGAGAGAGAGAGAGAGAGAGAGACAGAGACCGTGAGCAAGGGAGGGTCAGAGAGAGAGGGAGTCACAGACTGAAACAGACTCCAGGCTCCAAGCTGGCAGTCAGCACAGAGCCCGACGCGGGGCTGGAACCCACGAACCGCGAGATCATGACCTAAGCGAAATTCGGACGCTTAACCGACTAAGCCACCCAGGCGCCCCGTGATGCCTTCTTTTAAATGCTCTTTTAAATGCTCTCTAGAACTACAGCTGATTGTAGTTCTCCCTGCTCCTAAGGGAGTGATGTGATTTTCCTTCTAAGGCCAAGGCCATTTTTTAATAACATGTGTTGCTGGGCTATCTGGGAAGGAAACGGGAGAGCAGAGAGCTAACGAGCCTGCACACGCAGGAAATGAGTGGAGATTTGGGGTAGGAAAGGGAAAGGAGGAAAGGAAGGGGGGCAGTTCTGGGCGCTCAGCTCAGCCCTGGGAATGGGGCTCTCCAGAGAGCCATCCACCCGGGTAGGGGGGCTACTGCTCCCACGGCCCCACCATCTCCGGACCCAGGCAAAGGCTCCAAGCACACAAACACTTCCAGGCTCAGTGTTCCTGAGGAAACCCAGCCAGTGTGCTCATGGACAGTGTGGGCCAGAGATGAATGAGTCCGGGCAGAAGTTGAGAAGTAGATTCACAGGACCAGAATCCAGAAGAGCTCTGTACAAATCTTGGGCAGAAAATGAATTTCCCATTAGGCAGAGTATTAGGAGTTGGACCCAATAGATGGAACTCCTTAGATGACAATGGTTTCCACTGATATTGAAAAAAAACTTTTTTTGAGACAATTTAGATTTAATATTTAAATGCACATTGGAATTAAGATCATACAGGCATAGCTGATGTGAAGGTTATTTCATCACATGAAACCAAGTCAACTATTTTGGTTACATTTCGTTTGGTCAAGCAGACTTTCAAAATTTCTAAAATTGTGCAATTATCATGATAACATAGCTTCTGTTTTACACTCGGAGCTAAGTACTTTCATATTATTAAAGTGTATCAGAGTTACTGAGTTCATACTCCACAGCACTCCTGGGAATCAGGTCAACCTTATTTTCAAATGTGAGATGAAAAAACAAACAGTGTAACTGCTGATGTTGACAGTCATCTCCCAATTGTAACAGAGCAATGGTAAGGAGTTCTGGATTTCTCTCATCGTTATTAGGTGTGACCTACCCCAGATCCACGACTGTAGACTGTAGGCTTCTACGGTTTCAAGTTCTAATTATGCTTTCAAACAAGGTGAATTCTTCTGTATCCTTTCATTGTTGTGGTGGAATGTTCCTTTTAACCACATGCTCTCTTACTTACCCAGGAAGGCTCCATAGATGCTGCAGAACACCAGCGACTTTGAAAGAATAATAATAGCATATGAACACATACCTCCTATAGAACACAGTACATTTGTAAGAAATTCAGTATGAGACTTGTGTTATTATGGGATGTATCTTTGCATTGGGATGAAATGACTTTGCAAATCCAACATGTAGTTGAAAAATGTCGTAGATGCATAGAAGAAAGGGGTTACCTGTGTGCGCATGTGCCTAGAGTGTAAAAAAGTGAAAGTTATCTCTAGTTTTCAAAAGTCATTTGGCCTGCCTGAGTCACACTCAGCAATGCCATCCATCCACTCGGGCTGTTGGGACAGCAAACACACCAAGACACTGAGGCAACTGCCATGCTTTTTTCACAAAGGATATTTTCACAGATTTCTCAAGTCCACTGAGTGGCACACTTAAGAAAATTATATTCTTTTGTACAGACTTTCCTGGGCTTAACAAGAATATCAGCGCAACATTTCCAACAATGTTTATTGATGCTTGGAGTCATTTTGTGTTTTTCTTTTTTCCTACTACCAGTTGATTATTTTTCCTAGCCTATTTCATAATCTCTCTGTATAGAATAATAAGATATCAATTTGATTTCTGCAACTGACAGGGCTGTGCAGTTCCTTTTCATCAGCTTTACTACCATCATCTATAGGTTTAAAAAATTTTTTTCTAATGTTTATGTATTTTTGAGACAGAGAGACACAGAGCATGAGTGGGAGAGGGGCAGAGACAGATGGGGGAGGCAGAGACATAATCCAAAGCAGGCTCCAGGGTCTGAGCTGTCAGCACAGAGCCCTATGTGGGGCTCGAACTCATGGACCATGAAATCATGACCCGAGCCAAAGTCACACGCTTAATGGACTGAGCCACCCAGGCACCCTGTCATCTACAAGTTTTAGTAAAATGTGGCGAAATGTGGAAAATACTGTATAACAAGAATATAATTGCACACTGACTAAATTCATTTAAAAAAATGCTTTGTATATATTCCTTAGACCAACTGTTCTATTATTGTAGGGAAATTTTATTACTCCTAAATGAGATTTTAAAGACTTTTTTTTTATTTTTAATGTTTTATTTTTATTTTTATTTTTTTTATTTCTAGGAGAGAGATAGAGACAGCATGAGCAGGGGAGGGTCAGAGAGAGAGGGAGTCACAGACTGAAACAGGCTCCAGGCTCCGAGCTGGCAGTCAGCACAGAGCCCGACATGGGGCTCGAACCCACGAACCGCGAGATCATGACCCAAGCGAAAGTCGGACGCTTAACCGACTAAGCCACCCAGGAGCCCCATTTTATTTTTAAAGAAAACCAAAAGGTGGTTATTTTAAAATAAAAGTAGCAGCAGAACACGTCATCAATATCAGATCATTTAACCAAGTAAAATGGAAATAAATCCTTGGGAGAAAAAAAAGTGCAGAAAGGTGTATTTAGTTTCCTTGGATCCTGTAATTACAAGCATTCAGGATTACAGTGATGCCATTTCTCAGACAGCCTTCAACAATGTGTTCACACGTTGCCTTCTATCAAAGGTTCTCACGTGCTGACTCTGAAACCCAAATCACGCCTTCATGCGACAAAACCCTGGCTCCTATCACCACTCCTTCCACTTGCTGAGGGAGGTGAGGTAAGGGAGGTGAAGTGCCCTCCTCAGGCTACAGTAATAGTCAGATCTTGGCTTAGGAGAGCAGCAGGCTTCTTGCTCCAGGAGTCTGAGGTTTTGCACGTGGCCATGCTTCCTGGACCGTCATTTCTGGCCATTTCACCCATTAGCCCATCCTCACTTGGGTAGTGGGTGGGTACATAAGCTAAAGCTGGATCCTTAAGCATCACCTTTGAGAGGCCTGGGACACTTCACCATAGAGTTACAGATGCTATTGTATCTGTGATTGAACATGTGGCTTTGTTAGCACCTCACACAACTTATGAGGTTTTTGGGTTTGTTTTTTTTTAATTAAATAATACTAACTGTAATTAACACTTGGGCACTACTCAATCCGTTTACATTTCTGGGTTCCCAGTGCTCCCCGGTATTTGGAGACTTCGAACAAGGTTGGCTCCACCATGTTGGCTTGTTGGGTGGCCGCCTTGAAATGTTAGCAAACATGACCACCATTTATTTGGTGGAAAAGTTCATCTGTTTGGCTTCTTAATCACAGTGCTCTATGTCTTCTGACAGACTGACTTGAAAATATTGCTCATTTTTGTTATTTGTGTTATCATCTAAATTTTGTGTAACCAGTGAATATGGGTTCAACATCTACCACTGGTCACATCCAGGGTCTTCATGCACTTATGTGCATTCTGAGCTAGTTTTAATCTCTGTGTTAACTCATTGTGCAGGTGTTTAATGTAGAGGGTTTTATTTTTTTTCGAGGGAAGTATGCATGTTACAAAATATAAATAAATACATATTCTAGAGCTTCGTCAAAAAGTAGTATTAAGAATAAAGATATTTAATATATTTTAATGGTAGAGATATGACCAACACAATAGTAATGGTTACGTAAGCCATTCTTCTCTCCATAATATGGAATGCTATATAGCCATTTAAAGGAGAGCATTAAATAGTTTTGATATTGCTGTAATAGGGTTATGTTATAATATTAAGTGAAAAAAACAGCATCTAGTATGAGTTAAAATATATTTTAACATATATGTGGAAGGAGAGAGGGGAAAATATCCTTCAAAATGTTAAAACCCTCTGGATAGACAGACTAAAGGTAAAATTAGTATTTGTCCTATAGTTTTGTGTTTTTTTTGTATTTCTAAATTTTCAACAATGAATATTATAATTGGAAACAAAATTAATGTTCTAAGCACAAACCCAGGAGATGAGTTTGATTTCCATCTCTTCGCTGTTTAGAGAAATAGATGTGAGAATTTCTGAAGCCTCATGTTTGCTACGATAGCATCCTTATAAACTCAATCCTTTGTTTCTTGGAATATTGTGAAATGAAGAGAAATTTCAGTCTCTTTCATAGGATAGTAAAATGATATAAATGATCTGGGATTAATGCTTCTTTTTTTAAGAGCAGGTTTCTTATTTATTTATTTTTTAATATGTAGTCATTTTTGAGAGACAGTGCGAGAGGGGCAGGGCAGAGAGGGAGGGAGACAGAGGATCTGAAGCAGGCTCCGCACTGACAGCACAGAGCCGGACGTGGGCTGGAACTCACGCCCCATGAGATCATGCCCTGAGCCGAAGTGGGACGCTCAACTGACTGAGCCCCCCAGGCACGCTGAGATTAATGCTTGTTAAGTTTGAAATAATACTAACACCCCTAACTGAGAGGGGGGCAGAACCGGGTGGTGGTGGGTACGGGGTCGTGTGCCCTTGGTCACTATCCCCCCCCCGGTGCCATCTTGGGGCCACCATCCCACCTGCCTGGTCCACTTCAGTAAATTCAGGAACTACGAGGATTTTGTCAGGAAGAGAGGAAGGCATGCATTGGATGTGAACCTTCAGAGCCTGCGTTTACAGTGAGTGTGCTTATGAGAATGTTTTCATTCTCTGCCGCCTCCGGGCCCAGTGCTCTCTCAACGACTAATGGAACGGTGAGTGTAAAGTGTTTGGGAAACCGCGTGCCCCTGAGTAGGCCCTAAGGTGACTTATGGTTAATAGATCCTTTGGAGCACAGCAGAGGTGCCGGGCTGTACACAAAGGCCAGGACTTAGGAGGTTTCATTCCAGAGGGTCGGAAGAGGATCTGATGCATGTGACCGCTAAACGTGCTGGGAGCCTGAGGACTTGATGAAGACAGGGAAGGGCCTGCAGGTGGGGCTGGTGGGGGAAAAAGGGCTGGGAGGTGGGGCTGGAGGGGACTGTGGGGTGGGGACGCAGGAGGGATGGCCCTGGGAGGTCCCCTCTGCTCCAAGGGTCTTGAGGCCTGAGGAGAGGAGGGGTTGGGGGGTTGAGGGGCTCAGACTCTCATCTCCAACGTCTGCTGAGGTTGGCATTCGCCCCACATGGAAGTCAGGGAGACCTTTCGCCAAGAAGAGAGTGGTTTTGGTTCTGGGCTCCATCAGGCTCTGCTGTTGTGAGAAAAAATTTCCAATGCATCCCTTGAGCCACAGGCTGAATCCGCACCCCAGCCCCATGGCTGTTCATTGCAGAATGACCCACAGCCCAGTGTCATTAACCTGGGGGGCCAAACTATGAGGGAGCCCAGGAAAGTTAAGAGCACTTGGGTGATGGGTGCATTGTCGAGTGATGTGCGCTCCAGCCCCGTTCCTCGGTTCCTCTCCCTGCTCTTTACCTGAGGAGCACTGAGTCATAAGAAAGTTGGGAGCAACGTGACACATCCAGTCTCATCACATTCAAGCAAAAAAGGCCAGATACGCCTCTCTAATGACACCATAACAAACGCTTTGAAGTCGGCATTTGATTAGCTGTGTTCGTATAAAGGCAGAACAGGTTCCCTTGGTGAGTAGGGAGTTCCACACACGCACCCCGGCTCATTTAACAACAGTGGCCCAGACGGAGATGTAGCTCTCCTTTCTCTGGTAATATGGAGCTGGAGAAAAACGGGCCACTAACAGTTTAAAATAAAGGATTTACTTCTCTAGTGTGTCACGTGGCCCTGCATTAGTATTCCGCGCTCATCTGGGGCTTGGAGAGATTCAAAGTCTTTCATGTTTAAAACCTCACGATCAAGGGCAGATCTTTTCTAGCCCTGGAGTCGAGATGGAAAAGAGGCTCCACGTATGGCTTCATCCCTGTGTTTTACTGTAAGACCTTGGGAAAAAGATCTTCACTGCCTTTCATTTCATTAAAGCACATTGGCATTTTTTGACACTTCTAAAAATTAAAATGGAGATGGTTTCAGATTCAGGCTGTCATTAGGCCATATGTTTTCTTTGGATGAAATGATATTCTACCATTGGGACAAAAACATTTTCCAAACTTTCACCCCATCCTAGATTGCAGTTAAATCACTATGTAGGGAAACAATCACCTTTGAATAATTAATTGCATTCAAAGTGAGCTTCTGCCACGTTGTAGTGAAAGGTTGACCATGAGTATAATCCTAATTAGAGTTAAGAGTTTATTATCATCCCTCCAACATGCTTTTGTTCAGGAGAACTCCACGCTGTAATCGATTACTACCTTGTCTCTCCCCGTTCTGTGGAGGCCAGAGGGATGCCTCGGAGAGCCTAGAGGAGGAACCTCGATAGACCCCGTGCCAACAGGGTTGTGGTGGAGAAAGTGCTTTTCCCCAAATCTGAAAGTGTAACATCATGAGAACAGACCCTCAGAGGTCTTTCTGGACATGATTGTTCTGAGTTGTCTTCAATGGACCGTGAATTCGAGGTCACAATATCGTGATTGGATCTTTAGAACGTGCTTCTCTCCGGTGAAAACACTTAGCACAGAGCCGTGCATATCTAAAGTGACTGGACTTTGAATTTGAGCGGAACCAGTCTATCTTTGAATTAAATGGCACAAATAGCCTATAATATGTGTTACCTCTACAGCATAAATATCACAGCACGTAATATCTCCTAATCTCCCTTCCCGAGCACTGGTGAGCAGCTTGATTCCTGGAAGGATTTGAAAAAACTGACATGCCAGAAATTGCAAAGTAATTTAGGATTAAACCATGTAACACAGTGTTTAACTAATTTTTGTTGAACTTTTCCCTTGCTTTTGAACATAGAAGCACGAGAAGCATGAACAAATGCTTATTAAATGTCCAAAAATTTCCCAACTGTAACTCTCACAGTGGGTAATGTGTATAGTAAAGTATTCTCTTCCCCCAAAAGTTTTTATCCTAATAAATTGGAGGAAAAAAGTTAGGTATGCAAAGGTTATGTTATAAAAAAAAAGCCAAATTTCCATGATTTGGGACTGAAATGAATGTCATTTGTCTTTATCCTATAACATAAATATTGGGGAAGAAGGGGGTCCACCTTTTAAATTTGAAAAGGCCACTAACATGTTTTTTAGAATAAACACTAGAAACCTAGAAATTGTTTTACTAGTATTATTTAATAGTTGTTAGTACTGTGTATTTATAATAAATCAAAGTATGTGTTAATTTAACATATAACACTTTCATTACTTAATAATAACAGCGTCAGCTAATGACAGTAGTCTCACGCTGGAGGTGACTATTGGTGTGAAGCCCCAGCCAACAAAACCGTGTGGCCTTCGCCTCTGCTCGCGGCTGCACCTCCGGCCCCAGCACGCAGCTCCGAGGTCTGCGGTGGCAGCTGGGGGGCGAGGAAAGCCAGGGAGAACAGGGAACCCCCGTGTCCCTCCAGCCTGCGGGAGGCGGCCAGCGTCAGCTCTGCCCAGAGCTCACTGCAGGGAGAATTGTCCTAGAGCACCGCCCCTCCACCCCCCTGCCCCTGCCGACTTCACTTTACCAAGGCACCTCTGCACCCCTGCAGTGCCAGCCCACCTGCGCCCCAGCCCCCCGTCCTCGGCCTCCTCAGAAGCGTCTCTCCATGGGTTCTTGGCGCATCACCCTTCCCTTACCCTATTCTGGATTGTTCTATAAGCAAGCGAGTATGCGGTTCCCACGCCTCATGGGGACCACATCTATTTACTCCTGCAGAGAAGCCTCGGCACCTGCTGTCTGCGCTTCCTCACTTCAGCACCTGCGATTGTGGGAGAGCTGTCGGGGCAGGGGCTGCAGGTCAGAGATCAGGCCTGTCCATCACCTGTCTATCACCTGTGTGTCTATTTCCTGTTTACCTATATCTATCTCCTGTTATCTGTCTATCTGCCTATCTGCCTATCCATCCATCTATCTATCTATCTATCTATCTATCTATCTGTCTGTCTGTCTGTCTGTCTGTCTGTCCGCCCGCCCGTCCGTCGGCCCGCCCGCCCATCCATCCATCCATCCATCCATCCATCCATCTATCTATCTATCTATCATCTATCTATTGTCTATCCCTCTATTATCTACCACCTGTCTATCTATCATGTCTGTCTGCCTATCTACTTTCTATCTACCTATATTTATTATGTGTCCATTATGCATCCACTATCTATCTATTATCTATATATCCATCCATCTATTATCTATCTATCATCCATTATCTATCTATCTGTTATCTATTTATCCATTTATCACCTATGCATCTAATATCCATCTATCTATCTATCATCAATCTATTTATTATCTATTGACCTATCATTTACCATCAGAGTTTCTACCTCAGAGAATTAAGTAGTGATAGTATTTGGGCATAATTATTTCCAGTATTCTACACAAGTGCACATACACACACACACACATACAGAGAATATATACTTTCATAATTAACAAATGAATATTATTATTTTTGGAGAAATCAGAACATTGGAGAAATTTTCCATTCTCTCTGACCTTTTCCTAAAATATGGTGAATTCTACCTTTCCCCACATGTAAATACAACTGGGAATTTGTATCTTTCCACAGGACTTTTTTTTTTAATGTTTTATTTATTTCTAGGAGAGAGAGAGACAGCATGAGCAGGGGAGGATCAGAGAGAGAGGGAGACACAGAATCCGAAACAGCCTCCAGGCTCTGAGCTGGCAGTCAGCACAGAGCCCGACGCGGGGCTCGAACCCACGAACCGTGAGATCATGACCCAAGCGAAAGTTGGACACTTAACTGTCTAAGCCACTCAGGCGCCCCTCCACAGGATTTTTAATGCCTTTAAACACACATTCATTAAAAATTTAGAGTATTGATTTGCATTTTTTAAACACAAACAGTATTACACCATATTTACGGCTCTGCAGTTTGTTTTTTTGCATACAGTGGTGTGTTCTCAAAGATCTTTCCATATTCCTAACATCCATCTCATGTATCCTTTTATCTTATGAATATATTAGCCTCCATTTACCCTTCTCCTACAATTGACTCTTCAATTATTTTATATATATAAAAAATATATATGTAAGTATATATATATAAGTAGTACAGATACTACTATTTCTGTAATATAGCCAAAGTGGAACTACGATTTTAAGGACTATGCAGCTTTAATTTTAATAGAACAGGTTATAGTCTTTCCACAGCGGGCAGCTTAGTTGATTTGGGCCGAGCTGCTGTTGGGTAGGAGACAACTGCAGAACTCCACCCCTCACCCCCACACTCACCCCTGCCCATGCGGGTCTGTGGGCCAGCGGCAGTCAGATGGGTCCACAGGCTGGGCACTGGCAGGTGCAGGTGCACGTCAGTGTCTTTGTTCCCGCGTCCAGGATTCAGGGCTCATGGCTGTCTGGGCTCGCTCTTCTCCGGGATCCTTGTCAGGGACACAGAGGGTCCGGAGAGGCTGTTCATTGGCTCTGTCACTACAGCTCGCCTGCCACTGGCCAGACAGGGCACATAGCCAGGTCCAAAGTCAGTCAGGGAAGGACACTCAGTGTCCTGGGCAAAGCATGGAGGAGAAGTTCTAGTGGGGCGAGGGGGTAAAGATGCCATGTGCCCCCAAGGTGGCCCAATGTGCCAGGTTTCCTCCTTGAGGCTAGGCTGGGGACAGCTGCTTTCTAGGACACTCGATGTCCTCAACTGCTCCTCTTTCCCCACATCCTGGTGCTCTCTCTCCTGAATGGTGTCTCCGTTATGGACAAAAGTGACTTAAAAATCCTAACGTGACAAAAAATCAAGTTAGAAATAATTTAGAAATCCAGTGAAGTGTGTTTCTGTAGATTTCTGCAGATTTCACATCTCTCATTCATAAGTAAGCTTGGGGTGTTCTCTTCTCCTTCAAAAATTCAGAAGCCACGTGCACCGGTGCAAACCAACCCCAGGGGATGAAAAGAGCATAAGGGCCTTCCTGGTCAAGGGGGAGAAGTGAATTTCTAAACATCATCTGTCTTTCTGCTGCATGTTTTTAGAATGTAGAATAGAGGAGTCCTTTTTAGTTTTAGTTTGGTGACAGTGCTAGAAAGCCCATGATTAACTGAGCACCTACTACCCATGATTAACCAAGACCTACTACTCATGATTGACTAAGCACCTACCCATGAGTGACTGAGCACCTGGTATCCATGATTGACTGAGCACCTTGTATTCATGGTTGACTGAGCACCTACTACCCATGACTAACCAAGCACATAGTACCCATGATCAACCAAGCACCCATGCAACCATGCATGATTGGCTGAGCACCTACTATGTGTCAGATGCTGGTTGAAACCATGGAGACCCTGGACGAATCACCAGATCTCACAGAAGGGAAGAGAGAGAGAAAGGGGAGGTGACAGAAGAGAGGGATGTTGAAGAGCTACAGATGATTTCCACTTCTTGTGGTGGTTGTGCTGCATGATGGCCCTGTGGATGCTGAGTCGGTGATGGCCGCACCCCTGCTCCTGGGGAGGCCCTGCTCTTGGGGAGGCGGGGCTGGGTTTCTGCCAGCCTCTCGTCACAGCCTATTTGTCAACTAGCCAATACACAGCCTTGCTTTTAGTGCATTTCTGTTTGAAGGCACTTTATTTAATGCATGCTGTCAGCCCATTCATACAAAAATCGGTTTAAAGACGTGCAGTAAAAAGACGGAAAAGACATTTGCTTACCCACAGCCGCTAAAATAAGAGGCAGCTTCACGTGTTCATCCTCGGCTGGGAAGGTGCGAGTCGGGCAGTCCCCCAGCTCTGCACAGCCCCCTGTCTGCACGTGGCCAGAAGGCCCCACGGGCATAGATTTGGGGGATAAAAAGAACTTGGAGTGAGTACACAGATCTGTAAATACAGCATCCGCACATGGTGAGGACGAACTGCCTGATGGGAATCGGGGAAAGAACCCAGGACAGCCCCCATCCGTTCTCTGATGGGTACTTGGAATCGATAGAGGCCACAGCAGAAGACTGGCATGTCTGTTCTGTGCGCTTTGAAAATGTGATGCAAAGAAAACATTCTGCATTGAGTTATACTTGGAAGGTCTGAGCCACAGTTCTCTGGAGGGTTTGTGACTGTGAGCGAGGTAAGCCGTCAGGACCCAGATCAGAGCGAGGTGCTGAGGGCAGACCCTGCAGTTACTGGAACATGACTGTTCTAGAAGTTCAAGGAGCATTAGCCCGGATCTCACCAGAGCTCTCCATTTTCCAGGTGAAGGGTAAGGAGGGACCACGGGCACAGCAAGCTGGGGGGGTGTGTGTCTCAGGGGACTTATCCGCATCACATGTGGTGAAAGGCAAGAGCTGTGCAGACAATGTGCTGGTCCATGTTGCACTGGGGCCACATTAGCTCCTCGTTCATTCTTCCTATGTATTACTTTAAATAATATTTAACAGTCCAAGTTCCCCCAAAGCAGTGCATTCTTTTCTAAATTTACTCCACCTCGGATTTATTAGATACGAACTTTGACTTTTTACATTCTACCACAAGAAAACCCGTGAAATTTCTTCCCTACATATTAACTCATCATTTTTTAAATGTTTTATTTATTTCTGAGAGAGAGAGAGAGAGAGAGAGAGCTCAGGGAAGGGCCAGAGATAGAGAGATACAGAATCTGAAGCAGGCTCCAGGTTCTGAGCTGTCAGCACAGAGCCCGACACAGGACTCAAACCCACAAGCCGCGAGATCATGACCTGAGCCGAAGTTGGACGCTTAACTGACTGAGCCCCCCAGGCATCCCTTAACTCAGATTCTGTGTCCCTCTCTCTCTGTCCCTCCCCTGTTCTCTCTCTCTCTCTCTCTCTCTCTCTCTCACACACACACACACACACACACAGACACACACCCAAATAAATAAACATTAAAAAAATTCCATCGAAATTTATATCTTATCTTTACAAACCAAAGTAATCATAAAATTGCTGCCCGTTAAACTGATTTATAGGAATGACTACATTAGGTAACATCATGAAATGTTAACAGTAATTACCTTGACAATATCAAATATGAATTCAGCAATAAAGATGAACCTATAATATTTTTCTGTGTTAAAAGAAAATTTAAATTCTGGAACATCTGTACCAAAAGATATATGATAGTCAACTCAGAATTCCTTTCCACGTTTGTTTGTTTTCTTTTTAGGTTTCATACATGCAGAAATAGGTGACAACTATGAAGACAGGAAAGAAGGGAAAGGATGCATTTTTTAAAATGTATGAATATACCCAGCTTGTCCTCAGTGTCCCCCCCAGGAAGGTCCCTCCTGTCCCTGCCCCCCCTGCACACTCAGCGGCACCTGGGGGTGCTAGGAAGGGCATCTCATGCGTGGGCTGTGGCTGCCCAGGCAGGGAGACAGAGCGACAGGGACAGGGCAGGACAGTTACTTCAGTAACGTGAGGGGCCCAGCGTCTCTTTCCTTCTCCAACCCCACTGATGTGAGCCTGGGATGAGGCCGCGGACCAGACTGGGTGGTCTAATGATTATGTGACATGGTGGCTGCATGGGGGAGGGGTCCGATGCTTTACTTCCAATGACGTATTTCAGGGCAGTGACTACTGATATGAGAGCAGACATCATCACCATTGTGGGTTGGGGTGGTTAGGTTCCTGCAGATTTGAGGGGCGTTCTGGGATGGGGGTGCTCGGGAAAGCCATCCCCTGTGACGTCAGCCTGTGCAGGTCCGTGTCCTTGAGGCTTCCTTCTCCATCGGTTTCCACCACAAGCACCCAGTTTGTGACAAGTATAGAGCAGGTGCATCGACATGGTTAAGCATAAAGTGAGAGACACTCTCGTGATTTAGTTTTATGATATTAACTGATAAAAGCCCCAGGTGACTGAACTGGATTCCTTGAAACCTGTATGTGCCTCCGCGATTCTCCGATACTCTATGTCCCTTGGCCATATAAGCCCGGGGAGTCCTGAGCACCCCAGTCCCACGCTTGCCTGTGGGATCTGGTCCATCTCTCCTGCCGCTGAGACGGACCAGTGGGCCTGGGAGGGCATCTCACTCGATCCTTCTACCGAGCTGCGTGCACCGGCTTCTCTGGGGCCTCACCGTGTGTAGGGAAACGGTGTCAGGAGACTGCGGCAGACACAGAAAATTACACATTTTGGAACAAGCCACCTTCGGCCCTATTGAAACTCCCCTAAATGAATGCCCCCCGGGAATCCGTTTCCCCGGCTACTCCGTCATCTGTGCTGTGAGACCTCGGCCCTTTATGGACCTGGGCAGACACTGTGGCTGAGAAGATGCTCACTGTTCTCGCATTGTTTCCTGCGCTGGGATGGCGAGCGCTTTCCCAAGCGAAGTGCGAGGCAATGCCAAGTATTTTCGTCCCCTGCGGCTCCTGACAATGGGAACCGGCCTGGGGCTCCCTCGCAGAAACGGGGGGGCTCTTGCTAGTTAGCTGACAACCTAACGCAGCCAGAAAGGCGGCTGCAGGATAATAAATGGTCGGTGGCTGGAGTTCCCAGTGAGCCGGAGGGAAGCACAGGATGGGCATACATCACGCTGCTGGAGCCCGCGGGCCCTGTGGGAGTCTGGCCCCGGCAAAAAGCAAGTCTACGGACAGGAACCCAACGCCGTCTCTTTGTAAACCAGACGATTTGTTTAGGGAATTCCAAACAGGACGGGGACGTTTACCAGGGTGGTTTTCTCTGTGGCCCTTCTCTTCATACACAGATGAAGCGTCAAACTTCAAAACGGGACTTGGGGACGTCTGTCTCCCCGTCACCGCTGGGAGAAGGCCCCGAGCTGGTTGGCCCACGTGTGAGATGCGCTGAACAGCGTTTGGTGTCAGGGTGGAGGGAGATGGAGCCTATGCAGTCACGTCTCGCAAGTGCGAACATTTTAAGGAACGGCTCTGAACGACGAAGGGCCCTAAGAGGACTCACAAAATGGGTTAATTGTTCAAACTCTTTTCTGAAGTTCCCATTCTAGCTGAGTTTTGAAGTAGGGTAAAGGTTAGGTGGTTTCCATTCAAGTTCAGTGGAAACTGGGCCCCCTCCCCCTGCCTGCCTGGGTCCCAGGACCAACTGCCTGCAAATCTGGGTTGCAAATGAGAAGGTGGGGAAGCGGGCGCTGCCCAGTGAGGAGACAGAGGCTCCAGACCACATGCTGAGCTCCCAGGGGGGCCGAGCGGCCCAGGGGAGAAGGGACTCCGGGGAGCAGGGCAGCTCAGTTTGCTTTCGGGACCACAGGCATAGGAGGTGCGATTTGGCCAGAATCGTTAGCTGACAAGTGTGCTGCACGGGGGGTGGGGGGTGTGTGTGTGGGGGGGGTGAGGGGGTGGGGGTGGGGTGGGGGAGAACCCATCTCTGTGATTTTCCCATATTGGCTGACTTTGTTCACATTAAAAGATCTCTTCCCAACGGCATCGGGAATTCTATTTTTCTTTTTAAGACATTCATTCCCTAAGGATTTTTTTGTTCTGTAAGGAGTTTGTTGTTGTTGTTGTTTTCGTTTCCAGTGCAGTATTAAGGGAGAGCTTAAAAAAGTCAGCATGTTTTCCTTACTACCTACTTAGCATGGCCTCTCTCTGCTTCTGTGACCTTTAGAAACTTCAACGGTGCCACTTTTGGAGGAAGTTAAGAAATTGTGTACCGAAGGGAAATCTTACATGCAGAACATTTTTTTTTCTCTACAGCATTTACTTATTTATTTTTTCCTGGCATCCTAGACGACAGGTGTAACAGGACTTTATGTTCAATCTGAACCTTTACCTAAACATGTTTGGGACCCATATAAAAACTCATATTTCTTCTGAGAGAACAAGGCAGAGTCCTGTCTCTCATGGCTTTTTATTCAATAGTTAAGATTTTTCTCCTATTTGAACAAAACAGTTCCTACTTCCATCACTCATTTTATTTTTAAATTTTTATTTATTTTAAAAATTTTTTACATGTTTTATTTATTTCTGAGAAAGACGGCGTGAGCAGGGGAGGGTCAGAGAGAGAGGGAGACACAGAGTCCGAAACAGGTTCCAGGCTCTGAGCTGGGTGTCAACACAGAGCCCTACATGGGGCTCAAACCCACAAACTGTGAGATCATGACCTGAGCCGAAGTCAGACACTTAACCCACTGAGCCACCCCGGCGCCCCTACATCATCCATTTTAGAGATTAGTCCATTAACTGTAAAGCTCAAGAAGCCCAGTGGCATATGAATTCAGGTGACAGCTTACAGCCAAATCATGTTTTTTTGTGGCCCTTGGGATGTAACCCGGTGGTGGAGGGAACCAAGGACTGATACCGGGCGCTCAGATTCTCCATGGGCTCTGGAGGCCCACATCAGTCAGGGTCCAGTGGGGAGACAGAAACCACAGAGAAATGTGATCCGGGCAAGTTCACAGGGAGGGGTCTGGAAGTGCTCTCATCCCAGAGCAGGATTTTGTGGTGGAGGGTGTCCATGGCTCGAAGGACCAAAGGGATGTGTTCCGAGTGGGATACTTTGGGGGCTCAGTGGGAGTTTACATTCTAGTGTTGTGGGGACTCGTCGGCTGGGGTGTGCTGAGCCTGAGCCTCCAGCGGAGCCGCCGTGGGGAGTGGGGTGCTGTTGCTCACCACAGTGCACAGCGAGTCTGGGCTGCAGACACTGTGCCTGCCCCGGGGCCGTGCACAGAGAGGGCTCCCCAGAGGGGTGGACAGCATCCCTTCCTCCTTTAGTGTCTTTTCAGCACGCTCTACTGAGGATGGTTACTGTGGTGCCAAGGGGACAATGAGATTACAGCACGTCCCCTCTGTGGATGTGGGCCTGGGGCTGATACACTGGTAACTGGTCCACCCCTGTCTTCTCCATTTCCTGGGGGAAGTTAGAGGTGACCCGGCCCAAGCACAATGAGAATCTTGGACAAGGAGATGCTAAGTTAAGATAAGCCCAAACGCTGCAACTACATGTCAACATCTGAATGACCTTTGTTTTTAAAAATAGATTAGGGGCTCCTGGGTGGCTCAGTCGGTTAAGCTTCTGACTTCTGCTTAGGTCATGATCTCACGGTTCGTGGGTTCAGGCCCCGTGTAAGGCTCTGTGCTGATGCTCAGAGCCTGGAGTTGCTTCAGATTCTGTATCTCCCTCTCTCTCTGACCCTCCCCTGCTCACACTGTCCCTCTCTCTCAGAAATAAATTAAAAAAAATTTTTTTTAAAGATTTAAAAAAATAAATAAAAATAAAAAATAAAAATAGATTAATAGGGGACATTTGGGTGGCTCAGTCAATCAAGTGTCCAACTCTTGGTTTCAGTTCAGGTCAGGATCTCATGGTTCTTGAGTTCGAGCCCTACATCGGACTCTACTCTGAAGGTGCAGAACATGCTTGGGGTCCTCTCTCTGCCCCTCCCTCACTTGTTCTCTCTCTCTCTCTCTCAAAATAAATAAATTAACTTTTAAAAATAGACAGAAAATAAAAATATATTAATAGGGAGAACAGTTAGTATATGAGCGATGTGGGGCCATTTTGAGATAAGTTCGTACACATTTTACAATTACCAGTCATGGGTGAAAGTTGAACTTTTCTAATCATGAGGTTTCAATTGTGAAACAATTTGGGAGTTGGCTTTAGCACACAGCCACATGGGAGTTAGGCCAATACGCCAAGAGCATTTTAAGTCTGTGCTCCCATGGCTACAATAATAACAGCCAACACACCGATGGATAAAGGGACATTAACTGGAATAAACCTCATTGTCCAGGACACGGCACGATTCTAGAAATGAAAGACAACAGGTGCCAGGGTGCATGAAGTTCTCACCAAGAAAGACTGCATCCCAGAGAACAAAGCATTTCAGGAAGATCACAGCCTCATGAAGCATGACACCAAACTGGGGGAAGGGGCTCCCCAACTATCCCAAGTGTGTGACTGAAACTGAGTTAAAATAACCAACTGAAATGTGAATGAACAAAGGAGAGTGTGGTATAATGAATGGTTAGATCACAAACTTGTCATCTGAAGTGTAGCTCGGAACTTTGATCCCTGAAGGTCCCAGTTAAGGGTAAGATGTCATTTTTGCTTCACTTACACCATGCAGAGTGTCGCGGTGCTGGGGTCACCCGCCTGAGGGTCGTGTTGGGCTGGGCGGCCTCAGGCCATGCTGCGAGGTTGGCTTGCTCTCCTGGTGCTGGGCCTCCATCTCCCGGCCTCCTGCCACCACGCCGCCTGAGAACAGCGGGCAGTCAGATGACCAGAGGTGCTGCCCTTGTCTGGGTGATCTGGTCCTAAGCTGGGGGTGCCACCATGACATGTGACAGAGGTGTCCCTCTTCCCTGATGACAGTGAAAACATGTCAGTACTTACTATGTCAGGATCGATTCTTATCTTGATTCTATTCTCAGGAATAACGCTGGAAATTTTAAGACAACAGCAAAAACCCGAGGGCTGGATTCATTTTGAAAAGAGAGAGTTTTTCATGAAAGCTTAAATTTCAATGTAGAGGTCATGTCTTCACCTGGAAGATGGGTCTGCTCAGCATCCTTTTACCCCCCGGAGCTGGAAGGGAAGGTACACCAGGAGATCAAGTCACAAGATATGAGATCACCTGCACTCCCCAGGTGTCTTTCCCCAACCCCCTCTACCTGGTATTTGCTGCATATTAGCAACCCACTCATCTGTTTTCCAGCGAGGGTCCCATTGCCTAAATTGAGTTGCAGTAAGAACAGTGGAGATTTGCCTGCTAAGTGAATACGAGAAAACCCTGAATTTCTGAAACATTCCTAGCCTAGGGCTACCCAAACATTCTGGACCCATGAATTCCTTTTGCAATAGCACATCTAAAGAATCCCATTGGGGATTTTCTCTATTATGAAAGCGCTTCATCTGTTACATAATAAGAAAGTGATTTTATTTAAAAAAGTATTTTAGCTCAGCATATCATTAGAATTTTATTCTAATTTTTCTGCTCATACAGTCTTCATCAATGGTTACAATTTAAAGATACATTTTCATGTTTCCCATTCAACAAGAACACATGCTCTTTAATTTACATTAAATTAAATATTTATGCATTATCTGTCAATAATTTGGTTAAAAGCGACATCTTCTTTAATTTGATATCAAACAATATTAAGATACAGATGAATTCTTTTAATTTTTAATTTTGCTTTATTATACCTTTTCATCAAAGGATATGCAATCCATAGAGGATTTTTACAACTTCTGCAAAGTAAAAGAAACACACAAATAAAAACATTTCAACATGGCCATCTCTACACAAGTACTGGATGTTATGTTTACGTATTCAGTGATATTAAATTTCTTCTTATAAATGTTAAAATTGCTCTCTACACCACTTTATGGAGATAGGCTTGACATACAAAATGCTGTGTATATTTAACGTGTCCAACATGAGTTTGGAGGTAAGTATACGCTCCCAAGTTGATGACTGTCATCCGTGCCATAAACCTATCCATTGCCTGCAGAAATTCCTTCCCATCCTCTTACTTATTTGAAACTTTTTTTTTCTTTTGCAGTAAGGGCACTTAAGATATGACCTGTCTTCCTAACAAATTTTGAAGCATACAGTACAGCATTGTTAACTATAGGCACTCTGTTATAAGTGGATCATTAGGTCTCATTCATGTTGCATAACTAAAACTTTGTACCCATTTATTAATATACTTCCCATTGCCCCCTCTCCCCAGCCTCTGGCAACCACCGTCCCCCTCTGTATTTCTTATAAAGTTGATTATTTTAGATCCCGCATATAAGTAGAATCTTAGAGTAGTCGATATTTCTCCAAAGAGGAAATACAAATGGTCACTAAGTATGTGAAAATGTGCTCACCATCTGGGAAATGAAAATCGCCAGATTGGACGACTACTATAAACGAGAAAGAAAACACAGCAAAACAAAACAAAACACAAATAAAAGGTGATAAGTGTTGACGAGGGCGTGGAAAAGAGGGGATGCAGGGATGTGAATTGGTGTAGCCACTATCGGAAACTGTGGAGGCTCCTCAAAATATTAAAATATAAAACTACCATATGATCTGGTAATTTTTCCTTTAGGAATATATCTGAAGGAAACAAAACCACTATCTTGAAGAGATATCTTCACTTTATATTCATTGCAAATGTTATTTATAGTAGCCAAGACATGAAAACAATGTAAATGTCCAATGACAGATAAATGAAGTAAATATATGATATATATTTATACAATTCACATAACATATAGTTTGACAAATGTAATAAATGTATACATTTTATATAATGTTAGATTATATATATATACTATATGTATATAATATATATGTAATATCACTTACTTCTTTTTTTAAATAAAGGAATTCCTGTTATTAGCAACAATGGAGATAAACCTGGAGGTCATTGTGCAGAATGAAATAAATCAGACAGAGGAAATATAGACAAACTTTAAATACCAGTTATAGTATCAAAGATATATAAAATTTGCTACGTGGAGTGTAAACCTTTTGTATAATCAGTTGGTTTACTTTAGTAATTCTCATGTCATTTCTAATTATCATATGCAAGGAAACTTCAGTCTGTTATTGTAATTACTTGTACATTTCAGGTGTGATTCAACTTTTGTCTACATAAACTCAAAAAGCAAATTGGTTATCATGATCACTGTAAGTTTTCTCACATTGTCTTTGAAATAAGAAAACAATCTTGCTTGAATTTCCCTCTGGGAAAGTCCATACTTGGACTTGACTCTGCTTTCGGTTCTTCTTGGAAAATAAAATGTGAATCCTTGTCTTCTTTCTTTCTTTCTCTTTCTTTTTAAAATGTTTTATTTATTTTCGAGACAAAGAGAGACAGAGCATGCGCAGGGGAGGGGCAGAGAGAGAGGGAGACACAGACTCTGAAACAGGCTCCAGGCTCTGAGCTGTCAGCACAGAGCACGACGCGGGGCTCGAACCCACGAACCGTGAGATCATGACCTGAGCTGAAGTCGGCTACTTAACCAACTGAGCCACCCAGGTGCCTCCCCTTGTCTTCTTTCAACTCAGAACATTCTTCCTCTAGATTATCATTTTAGGCCTCCTTTTTGGTTTGTTTTTCTTTTTTTGCCTTATGCTTTTAGCCTCTTTGGCAATACATTTTATGAATCTTTTGATCTCTATTTCTGTTCCTTACCTGTCTTATTTCTCTGAGAACTTTAATCACTTTGCAAGTTCATTCTATTTTCTGAAGCTTGCCATCCACAGCACTGATTCTCTTTCCCACAGCTTTCATTCAGGACTATGATCATCATAGTATTCTTTATAACCCTCAGTTCTCATTTTTCTTTGTTTTTTATTAGTTCATTTAGTTTCCCTTTTAAAAATGTCAACATATTATCTTACTTTTTATAGAATCTAAGTTTTGTTTATTTTTTGGAAAATATAAAGGACTTCAATAAATACCTATTTTTCCTATTCTGTATTTTACAAAATATTTAAAGTATATTTTACAAACTATGATTATTTCTCCTTTCTGTGGAGATGACTTTTCTTTGGGAATGGTGGTTGTTGCACCCAAGGCAGATATTTCTTCTTCATAGGCATTGATTGTCCTTGGGGCCCTTCACTCCTTGACTAAGTGTCTATTTATCACGTCAAAACTTAACTTATAGGTCTAGATGATGGATATTTCCTTTACTGTTTTTTTACGATCTTGAATTATAAAGCACAAGGCCTTGACAAAGGTAAAGAGGAGCATGTAATAGTGATAAAAGGTTCAGCACGAGGCAAGTGTAGCAGTTAATAATGTAGCTGCAATATATAGAGAGCAAAAATTGACAGAAGTAAATGAAACCAAAATAGAGAACTCCATAGTCATCATAGGGGAGGCCAAATGCTTTTCCCATGAAAAGACAAAAAATAGGAACATTGTAGAACATACAGAAAATGGAGGTATGGTAGGGGCATGAGATTGAGGAGCTATGAAAGATTTGAATGCAATTATTAAGAGACTTTACATAATTGATGCGTGTGTGTAGGCATATAGCACACGTTGTTCTACAACAATAGTAGAATATGCACCGTATCTGAGCGCATTTACAAAGCTTGCCACTTGCCAGTACGGAAATTCACTGTTCTGTAAAAACGCTACACGCCATAACCGAGATAACATTGGCACAGTCAAGAGCACGAGGCAAGGGAAGTGGAGAGGGCAGTGTGGGCATGCAGGCGCCAGGGTGTTACACAGCACAGAGCATCACTCAGGAAACGTCATGGCCAAGTGCCGTGAGACACACAGCATGTGGGCAAGGAGGCCACCACATCGCAGGCTTGTCAGTGCAGTGTGGTTTTCACCTCCCTTCCAAAGGCTCAGGCCCTTCCTGGAAATTTCAGAGGCAACAGAGGTAGTGGGCAGGGAATGTGTGTGTGTGTGTGTGTGTGTGTGACCTAATTTTAAACAAAAAATAAATGCCTCCAAATTGTAGCATTATGAGTCCATGTTATAATATCATAATAATTAACTTCTCTATGAGCAAAATCGGAATAATAATTGCACTGCAAATTCAGTTTGGCTTGACAATAGTTAACAGCCACAACATTTATTATGCTTGGAAGAAAAAAAGTGAGACTTCTTAGAAGTCACTCTCAACCGGGGCGCCTGGGTGGCTTAGTCGGTTAAGCGTCCGACTTTCGCTTAGGTCATGATCTCGCGGTTCGTGGGTTCGAGCCCCCGTCGGGCTCTGTGCTGACTGCCAGCTCAGAGCCTGGAGCCTGTTTCAGTCTGTGACTCCCTCTCTCTCTGACCCTCCCCTGCTCATGCTGTCTCTCTCTCTCTCCTAGAAATAAATAAAATATTAAAAAAAAAAAAGAAGTCACTGTCAACTAACACTTTGGACTCTTAATTATCTATCTATCTATCTATCTATCTACCATCTATCTATCCATCCATCCATCTTCCTTCTAGCTATTGAGCTGTCTAGATACAGATAAATGACATACATCTGTTTTCTGTCATCCATCTGGGACATTAACTGAGAAAAACACAAACATGTTTATGACTGAATTGACTTACTGACCTATCCCACAAGGGGCTAAGCACAGTTTGAACCTTAATCCCAGCCCTTTTGTCCAGCTGGCTCCCAAAGGGTCAATCTTTCAATGACAATCTCTGTCCAACTTGTCTTATACTTTTTAGATTCAGATGACTCTTTGATGTTCCGTGGGAGCTCATACAAAAGCTCAAAGAGTAAGTATATTTATCCTCATATCTAAAACTAGCAAATTGTGGCTTTCTTTGGTCCAGGAAAAGAATCAGATTCCTGTGACAAGGGCTCAGTGTTAAATCACTGGGGATCCGAAGAAGGTTCAGCCACAGCATCTATGATGTGGTGAGATTCGTGTAGAAATATATAGCATCAGTGTGTCCTTTACTTTGGCAGCTGCATTCAGACACATTGCATTAGTGAGGCTCCCAACAATCTGGGATAAACGTGTTCTTTTACTTGCTCTACCTATAAAAATATTTCCCTGATGACGGCACTAATGAAAAGACTTGCAAAAATAACCACAAATTTGAAGTTCAAGGTGTAACATAGTGCTCTTTCCACTAAGCCATGTGAACACATTTAAGACTAAACCTAAGGTCATTACTTCTTTTTAATTTTTTTTTAAATGTTTTATTTATTTCTAGGTGAGAGAGAGAGAGAGAGAGAGAGACAGCGTGAGCAGGGGAGGGTCAGAGAGAGAGGGAGTCACAGACTGAAACAGGCTCCAGGCTCTGAGCTGGCAGTCAGCACAGAGCCCGACGCGGGGCTCGAACCCACGATCCGCGAGATCATGACCTAAGCGAAAGTCGGACGCTTAACCAACTAAGCCACCCAGGCGCCCCCTAAGGTCATTACTTCTTAATTTCATTAAATTGCATCAACTTATATTGTAGCTATGATTTCTTTTAGCTGGATAATTTGCCTCATCAAATAAGACACTTTACCAGCTACTGAAACATGTTGCATGCAGTAATTAACAGTGAATAATAATAGCAGTAACAAACGTTTCTTAACCTTGTACTCTGTGCTAGATGCTGGGCTAAATATCTTACATACACAGAGAGCTTGCTCCATGTTCATTATCCAATGACATGGATTCTCTTGTTATACCGTGCATGAGTAGGCACTTAAATCGCTGTATTAAAAGTGGTTGGAGGCTAGTAGGATTGTAAGAGATGATACCAGGACCCAGTCACAAGTGGATGACTCTGCAGACTGGGTGCTGACCTCCATTCCCTCTTCCCTGTTATTCTGGGAATGCCAAATAATGCCCGTGGTGATTCCCAAATGATTTTGAAATGACCTTTGCTGGTGCCAACACAACACAAATGGATGCTATTTATTGGCTTTTCCTCATGAAAAAGTTTAAATGATAAATTGTATAGTTTACAACAGTATTTCTCTGTATGTTGTCTATGGACTATGGGGATCAAAATTACTTGAGAATTGTGTTAAAAATCCAAAGTTTAGGGTCTCGCTGTTTTCAACCAGATGCTTAGGAGAAGTAACTGACATTTTCACAGACATCGTGGGTCCCTCTTACCACACTGAACTTTGATGGTCACTGCCTAAGAAATTGCACGAAAAATACAGCCTGAAATGAAAAGTAATGCCTTTATATGGAATCATAATCCCTTTTATGGACTCTTTCATTACCCAGTTAAAACAATTAAATTAGCTTAATGTTGCTTATGCTACTAAACATCACACAGTATGTAAATTTTCAAGTCAATTCAACATCCGTAGAAGTGAGTTGAAATTATGGCAATTAAATAGGGCTTGGAATAAAATAATTTCATAAAGCTTCCAAAACATGAAGCACCTTTAAGAGCCAGGTTCCAAAGGACAGGATTTGGTGTGTTATCAGAATTATAGGTGTGATGATGACACAGGGCAGGTGGCAGAACGCTTGGGTGAAGCGTCTGTTTTGCTGGCTAATCAGCATTCCAGTGAGCACACCTGCATGCACGGTCCACCTCTCTACCGTGGTGGCCACCACCTCCGTGCTGGCCTTCATGCTCCTTCTTCCTGGGAGTCTCCCTACTTGTGTTCAGCTGACCTTGCATGAGGTCACCAGGACTGAGGGTGGTTAGTGCATTTTGTCTGTTTCTTAAGGAAATAGCTATTAGCTCTGGGACTAATACCGTACAGGCTATCGGTTAAAGGTTACTATTTAGAAATGATTACCTTCTATGGTTGTCTCATTAGATATGTATATAGTAGGTCCTGATAATCAGTTTACACGGATGTTGGCCATTCCGATCATTTAAACCACTTCTGACCGTAAAACTGCAGCAGGTTGATGTCCTTGGGAAGGCATTGTACACCCTTAACCCCAGCCCTGCCTTGGACACACTACCTGGTACTCTCCGGAGGACTTTCAGTGTATTTTTAAATTTAATTTTATTTTTTAGAGAGAGAAAGAAAGAGAGAGACAGAGAGAGAAAGAGAATCCCAAACAGGCTCAAAGCCAAATGTGGGGCTCAAACTCATGAACTGCAGGATGATGAGCTGAGCTTAAGTCAAGAGCCGGGCGTTTAAGCGACTGAGTCCCCCAGGTGCCCCTAGACTTTCAGCATATCGATGAGCATATACGTATGCATCAGTCTGATGGATGACATTGAAGAATATACCTGGACTCCCAAGTTATGCAATGTTTTTTTTCCCTTTATGTGATGGGCTGAAACAATTAGATAACAAATTCAATAAAATAATATATTTACTCATATTTAATTCACCCAATATCAAACAAATGTAAGAATCTCATTCATTCTTCACAGTGTAATCCACTTCTCACTAGTGAACAAAGTTTTCTTCTTGTGTGATGTTCTAACTTACAAAGCTACTTTTCCTGAATTATTCAACTGCCTAAAAATCAACTTCATCTCAATTGAAACATGTATTTTTCTTTCTTAATTTCCAGTTAGTTCCACTCTCCACCCCTCCGCCCTGGCATATGTAAGTCTAGTTAGTGCTTTCCGCTGGAGCTGAAGACCCACACAAATCACAACCAAAAGAAATAAAAAAATCAACAAACGCTTGAACCCTGGGGGCTCTGAAATTGATTGCTATAAATCTATGTCATTTGACAGCTGTAAAAGTCAAGAAAAGGAAATGCCTTCAAAGTAGAAATAAGCAACCTTTGACCTCTCTTTTCTGAGTAGTTTAAGACTGGATTTTTCCCCATTTTCAAAAATCTAGAGAGTGGAATTAGGCCCCACAGCACAATCACAGGAATGGCCTGTGTTTATGAACAATGGCATCAGACCGATCACCGTTCCCTAAATATTCTTCAAAGAACTTCAGGAGCAGTTAGTCAATTTTTTAAATATAATCATTTATTCGGATTCAAGTTATAGGCATGAAAGCCATTTACCTGTGGTTGAGATTTATTTTATCAACAAATCACTTTCTGACTTCATCCTCAGATGTTAGAAGAGTGAGTCACAGCCACATACCTGCAAATCCTCGACTTTGCGTTTCCGCAGGACGTGTGGTTGATGAACTTGTTATGTAGGACTGGGTTTCCCTGGAGCTTGGCGACATCTGGATTCCGGATCTAAGTTTGAAGTACATCCAAAGCCTTTTTAGTTACATCAGATAAGACTTCACCTGTACAATTTCAAATCTCACCATCCTTCAAGGGATTGAACATAATGTTATGTTTCTTTATGGTGGTTTATGCTTATTAAATATTAAAACCAAACATTACCACTATAAAAAGCCTTTTACAGCCATGGGCATTTTCCCTGGTAATAAAATTTTACTTAGTTTTATTATTCCTTCTGTAGGGCATATCTGGGATCTCAGAGAAACTACTGAACTAGAAACATAAGTAATATGGAATAGCTAGGAAGGGACCAAGCTGTAAAAGACTAATGAAAAAAAACTAAAAGCTGCGTGCAACTCTGTTTGAGCACAAATTACCTGTGTGGGTGTGTGGGGGGGAATCCTCCTATAAACACAGGTAGAATGCCATCACTCTTTCAAAGAGACCACCTTGTGCTAGATCTTTAATATATTAAACTTGATTAAAGCATTTCTATCATAAAGTAGCGGGCAGCTGCTATGGCTTCTAGCAACTGAGTGAAGGTCTCTGCAGTGATTTCCGTTCCCTGATGCAATTATGTGACCTTATGGCTTGAGATGTTTGTCACTGATTTTGGGTGCATCCTTCAAAAAGGCGTTTGCATGGTCCAGGACCCGTATCCTGGATGGTGGGAATGCCAGTCCCCGGCAGGGGGACCAGACCTGTGGGCTGTCTGTAGGAACGAGTAGACCCTTCATGGAATCAGCAAGGCCTTCAT
This sequence comes from Proteles cristata cristata, assembly GCA_017311185.1. NCBI lineage: Eukaryota > Metazoa > Chordata > Mammalia > Carnivora > Hyaenidae > Proteles > Proteles cristata. Next base: position 611,869 of record JAESUZ010001109.1, on the reverse strand, counting down.
ATTTGTAAGGTCTTTGGAAGAGTTCCAGGGCCCCGCAAATGGTCCAGTAAGCACTCTGAATTGTAAGAGGGATGAATAATGAAAGAACCACCACCAACTTAACATAACTTTTACTTGTACTTAGGAAGGGGAGAAGAAATCGCCCTTTGTGGCCATGGGAAATCTCAGTCATGTGGCAAAACCCTGTTTCCTCCAACAAGTCTTGGGTTGAACGGCCCCGGTGGGCAGGGTGGGGACAGGCAGCGTGCCTGAAATGTAGTCAGGGTTCATCTATGTGTATTTCTGATGCAGTGCTCCCGGGGAGGAGCTGATGCCAAGTGTACACAGGGAGCAGGGGCTCAGGGCCACAGTCTCACACTCGCCGTGGAGGCTGAAAGACACCATCCAGTAGAACTCTTCAGAAGTGGGCCCTGGCCCAGTGGCCAGTGGAAGGATGGCTTGGAGGGCAGTGACTTTGCAGAGGCCGCCCTGTCATTGAACAAAACCATGTGGGATCAAAGGGCTCATTAAGTCCAGATGGACTGTTGGCCCAAGAACTGCCCTGCATAGTGGGCTTTGCTATGAGGGCTGTCCTGCAGAGGCTGACTCAGCACCCACCAGCACAGGGCTAATGCCTGAGCTGATACAGCTAATTTACCCAAGCTTGTCCACACTCAGAAATCCCCAGGGTTGGCTACCAACTTTGTAGATGTTTCCCCTGGGGTTGTATCCTCCACGGGAGAGGTGTAACAGAGAAACACAGAAGAGGGTAAAGTGAGAAGGTGGCTTCCCAGCTCAGTGGACCAGATGGTGGGTCCCCAAAACATGTTCAGCTCCTAAGCCCTGCTACCCATAAATTGACCCTATTTGGAAAAAATTGTCTTTGCAGATGGTGTTAATTTAAGGGTCCTGAGTTATGGAGCTGGTGCTGGATTGCCTGGGTGGGCCTTAAATTCAGTGACAAGTGTCCTTAAAGAGACAAACAAGAGAAGACACGAACAAGTGACAGGCATGTGGGGAAGAAGACAGAGAGGGAGCAAGGCAGCTGGAGGCCAGAGGCAGAAGGAACACAAGCATCTGGAAGGAGCAGGAAGGGTCGCCCTGGAGTTTCTAGAAGGAGCACAACCTGGCTGATCTCCAGAACTGTGGGAGGAGTTTCTGTTGTTTTAAGTCACCAGTTCATGGTGGTTTGTTACAGCAGCAACGGGAAAGTGGCAGATCAGGATCGCAGAGCTTGATGAGGAGCTGTGAGCTGGGCAAGACGTGGGAGGGATGGAACCAGCCAGGAGACCCTGCTAGGGCTTTCCTTGCACAGAGCTCCCCACTGCGTGCCACCGCCTCCTCCCCCACCACCACCTTTGGAGCCCAAAGTGGGTCCAAAGCCACCATCGGACCAAAGCCACTTACAGCTTTCTTTGTTAAGAAAAACAGACTCCACGTGTTTGAGTAAATAATTGAGCCTTTTGTATCCACCACTCACACACCCCTGTACATGAGTTTACTCCATCCCCATGCATGGTGGGTGGATGATAATGAACCAGTCAGGAGGGCAGCGGGCCCACAGCTATTTCTTCATGGGAAAATGTGTATCTCACATACTTTGGCCTAAACGACAACAGAGTTAAACTCTCTTTTGTTTACATCTTGCATCATGGCTTGATCAGAGGAGAAAAAAAAATCTCTGCTCCAAATTGAGCTGGTGTTCCTGAAGTTAAATGCGACGCATCACAATGAAGAGCAATGTCATCCTTGGCTCATAATCAAGGCCTAACCCTGAAGAGAACAAAGCCTAAATATGTTTCTTCGACGTGTAGAAAGAGGTGGCCTCACAGATGTGTGAGTCATGAAGCTTGTGTGATGCATCATAAAAGAATGCAACTTTATCTTCAGTGAGGCCTATTAGTAAGCTAATTAAAGATGACAAAACACCATAATGTTCTTCTGTTTTTCTTTGAGTTACTTTTTGTCCCCTAAGTAGAAAACCACAACGACAGTCGTGCGATGGTCACAGACGTGTATGTCGTTCACACACGCCTGTGAGGCGTCCCGCAGGGGCCCCAGAACCCTGGCTCCCCATTAACCACGATGTTCTGAAGTCCTCCCTCTGTAGATTCCACCCCCTACTCCCCTTCCCAGGGCTGGCACGGTGGTTTCAAATGCAGGCAAGTCTGGCAGCCACGAAAGCCAGCCCACGGCCTCAGCTCCGTGTCCCCATGTGCCGTGCTACTCACAGCCTGGGGGCCAGCAACTTCCCTGCCCTGGGAAAGCCAGTCTTGTTGTCAACGCTTTCTCAGAGAAAATGCATTTCTGTTTCAAGTGTGAAGAGGAAAGTCTCTATGAAAGAAGAAAGCCGGTGCCCGAGAAGCATCCGGGTGTGTGTTTATGAGCAAAGCCCTGGAAGAGCCATTAGATCTCTGGTGTTGGAGTCGTGACAAATACTGCAGATTTAAAACAGGTGGAATTGCATGCCTTCCAATGACAGGCAACCCTTCACTCAACGTTTGGGTCCCCGCCTTTCGTCAATGGATGTGAACAAATTTTTAAGACGATCTTTTTCATGTTGACTCTTGGCCAGCAAAAGCCTCAAAGCCCTCCCTGCTAGAAAGGGCAGGCGTGCATGAGAGGTCAATCCCAGAAGACCCAACGTACGAAAAATAAATAAATTAAAAGGAAAGCCAGGCTCTGTTTGTGGAGATTTTAATAAGGACAATATGTTTCTTTTTAAAAGACAGCTCTGAAGAGTGAAGCCGACTTGCCGAGGAGAGAAAACACAAGATCCCTCGGTGGACAGGAACTGACAGGGAACTTTGATAGAAAACAGTCCCTTTGCTTTATCCTCCTGGATGGTGGACGGAAGGGCAGCTCAGAGCCTGTGGCCTGCAGCATGCTTACAAACTGCAGGCCCAGCTCCGGGCTTCAAAGTGTTCCCACTAAGACTGGCGAAGTGTGTCTTCAGGGACATTGGTGAGATGTTGATTTGGCGTCTTGACTTGGAAGAGTTGGGGCCATGTGGGCACAGTCAGGGAGTTCCTTCCTTGTCATTTCACTAGTTTTCTAACCCGTTTTGGGCCTTCTTTCCCCCCAGGAACCAAAAGCTCACTCTCTTCTGGATTTTCAGATGCTTGGTTTCCGGGCTTCCAAGACTTCCTTCCCAAAGGGAGGCACCCTGGCCCTGGGCCGGCCTGGAAGGGGAGGTGCCTAGAAGATGGTGGCCTCTATTCCTGTCTTCCATCCCTACACTGAGTTCATGGGCTAACTCAGCACAGAAGACTAACCACTGGCCTCATATGCCACCCTTTGAACAAAGTATTTATGTGTGAAAGGCATCTCCGGGGCCTTTATCTGAGGATGCTGGTGGCGGGTGCACTGAGCACACGACCACTCTGTGTCACAGTTGTCCCTGTGGGTGCCCTAACCTTGCTCAGGGAATTCCTTTTCTGATCGAGCTGGCTGTGGGGCATTAACACAGGCACGCATGGCTTGTTTTGCAGATCGCTGGTCATGAAGAAAGGAAATTTGGTGCTGGCTGGCCATCCTGGGGGACCTGAATGACCTGATACTATTAAGGATGGGACCCAGCAGCTGATGGTCTCCAGCAATTAAAGACCTACTTAAGGGGCGCCTGGGTGGCGTAGTCGGTTAAGCGTCCGACTTTCGCTTAGGTCATGATCTCACGGTTCGTGGGTTCGAGCCCCGCGTCGGGCTCTGTGCTGACTGCCAGCTCAGAGCCTGGAGCCTGTTTCAGATTCTGTGTCTCCCTCTCTCTCTGATCCTCCCCTGCTCGCGCTGTCTCTCTCTCCTAAAAATAAAAAAATAAAAAAAAAAAAAAAGACCTACTTAAATGATGGCTCTGCTCCCTGAAGGGAGGTGTTACTGCAGGCAAGGGCTGGGGACACTGGCTGCCCATGCCACAGAACAATATGGCAGGCATGGGGCTGGGGAGTGGGCTGGCCCTTTGTGGCTGTCCTGGGAGCTCCAAGGGCAGCTGTCAGCTCAGAGTGTCAAATCTGAGACTCTAAGTATCCTCAGAGCCAGGGCCTTTGTCTGTATGAACAGACCCCTCATTCTCAGGCTGCACTGGGGCCGAGTACTCCTCAACCAAGCCCCAAGTTTGAACCCTTGACAAGGCTCATTGAATTTGTAACCACTCCAGGGATCTTGTGTGAAGGTTGGGGCTTTGGCTAAGAAGGAAGGCGACCCTGAACATGGCAGGGAGGACATACGAGTGCTTTTGGGGACTGAGATATGTTGGATCCTAAACCTCTCCACTGGTTCCGGTTTCTACTTGCAAATTATAGTTAATTATAAGTAGCAGAACCCACTCCAGCGATCTGAACCAGAAAACAGCATTTACTCAAGGCTGCCAGGCATCCTCCAGACTCCTGGGGAGCCCAGACCATCCCCTGCTACTGGCTTTGGATGAAAGTCACACCAGCGATGCTGGCCGCGGGTCTCCAGAGCCTCCAGCACTGGCACTGTCTTCATGGCGAGTGGCCTGCCTGTCTCGTCCCCGGTGGTGGCTGCCGGGCTCTGCTCCAGCCAGGGCTCCTTCCCTGCTGCAGCTCCTTCCTTCTTCCTTCTCCTGCCCTCTTGTCCTTCGCTCCTCCTTCCTTTCCTTCTTCTTTCCCTTCCTCCCACCCCCCTCCCATTGTGTGTGCTGATAACTCCTCTGGCAAGGAAAGTGAAACACGGGATGAGTACGAGCTTCTGAATGAAGCCTGTTCTCTTGTGTCCAAGAAGCATCCTGTGGTCGGAGAGAAAGGTAATGTGATGTGAACTATAGTAGACATAAGACGGATGGTCAGGCCGTCAATAGACAAAATTCAACAACACAGCAGAACGCTATTACTCTACGGGGGAGGGCGGCAGAGGGTGACAGGTGGTCAGAAACACTGGTCTCCTGTGACCCTGTAAACTTTCTTCTGGAGCACCGTCACTTGACACCTGAAGCCAAATCAGCAGGGTAGCCAGGTCCCCTCTGCCGGGGGTGGGGGGTGTGGCTTCTTGTCTGAGCCCCAGGACCAGACTGCTTAGCTTGGGTGGACCCCCGGTATGTCCACCTGCACATCACGTTCCCTCTCTGACAGTCTTTGTACCATCTGATTTTCCTAACTCAGTCACCGCTTTGCTGAGCATCTTCTACACATGCAAGTAGATGCGCCAAAGGAAATAATGTCCGCAAGTGTGCAGCACACATTTTCTGTGTCTGTCTTGGATTGCAGATGTGGCCATGTCTACACAGCTAACTGGTGACCTCAGTGGCCCCTCCGGGTCTGTGCTGGGCTCTAGTGTCTACCTGGCCAGCCTTGAGAGGTGCTGAATCCCTCCATAAGGTGGTCAGAGAATGCATGGAGCCAAGGAGGGGCGGCCATCCATGAGCACCCTGGCCAGAGACAATTTCGGGGGACAGGCCTTGCATTGCCCCCACTGAGCTCTTTTCCAAAAGGACCTTGAGCCTGAGCCATGTGGCTGCACATCTCCACTGCTTTATTTCTCCTTCTTCCCCTTTGTTGCAGCTCTAAATTAAACTCTGCTGGAGAATGAAGCATTTCATATCATAATAATGCCTGTCAGCTCTTTACCGTGCATGATAAAGTGTAAACCCTTTAATTAACTTTTTTTTTTTTAAATAACAAATACTAGAAAGTGTTCTTGGATCTTAACAAGGGCACATTTTCTGTTTTCCTTCCTCTTTTAATTCTGTGTCTGCCGACCTGTGTTTTATATTATCAATCTCCATGTCATCAAGTTGGTGGCACATTCTATTTTTGGAATGTTGTTTGAACTTGAACAATAACTTGAGTTTCACTGAGGCATTCTTGTCATATCCCTAGTATACGTGACTCTGACTGAAATTTACATATTGGAAAAAAATTGTCTGGGAATGGTCAGGCAGGGTACTAATCTGGAACAGAGCAAATTCAAGCTAGAAGCAATTCTGTTTCAGAACAAGGAGTTGGTGAATTTAGAATGTCTTTGCATGATTTCAGGTCTGGGCCTGGCAATTAACTCTCATATGCTACCGGGTTTTTATAATTATAATATATTATGTGGTGCTGCATTTTTTTTTCATTAACTCACCTCCTGCTAGTAGTACAGATTTGTATCTTGCTTAGCAGTGTGTAATGTACATGAAAGTAATAAAACTGCATTCAAATACACATTTCATAATTCAGGATTATCACACCATTATTCCTGATTAGGAGAGGTTGTACCTGTACTTGAAGATGTATGTGAGCTACTCCAGTCTGATTTCAAAAGACCCAAACACCAGCCCAATAAACTCTGGATAGATTTTCTAGGTTAAAAATAACAGTATTGTTGTTAAAGAAAAATAATGACAGTACCTCACAGACGCACTGATGTCCCAATTACATTTGAGAAAGCATAGCCATTATTGCCCCAGGGAGCACAGAAAAGTTTGTTTTCCATCGCTCATTTGTTCATTCATTCTGAGCAGAATACAGTTATCGCAGAAGGTGGGTGCTGCATGGGTCCCAGCAGGTGTCCGGCAGGCGGAGGTGGCTGCCGTGGGAGGAAAGGCTTCAGAGCCTTAAAGTCCTGTGGTCTTGCTTCCCAGAGGACTGGAGATTTGGGGAAGAGGAGGCTGAGGTGAGGTTAGGCAGGCTATGGCGTTCATCAGCCATACCTGGGGCACGGGGGCAGCTTAGAACGTTAGGAACATCCACTGACATATGTATGAAGCCACCCTTCGACCTGAGTCCTGATCGGGGTGAGGATGGGGGTTGGCAGCCATTTTGATTTTCACATTTCATGATGAACTGAGCCAGTGGCCTGTGTATGTTGTTCACATTGATCATCATGGAATTATCATACACTCTTTCTTCATCACATCAAATAAAAAGAGTGGAGTTGACGAAATGGATCATGAGACCTTAGTTTCAAGTTTATGATTTTCTGTTTTTTTTTTTAAATATTTTTATTTATTTCTAGGAGAGAGAGAGACAGCGTGAGGAGGGAAGGGTCAGAGAGAGAGGGAGTCACAGACTGAAACAGGCTCCAGGCTCTGAGCTGGCAGTCAGCACAGAGCCCGACGTGGGGCCCGAACCCACGAACCGTGAGATCATGACCTGAGTGAAAGTCGGACGCTTACCCGACTAAGCCACCCAGGCGCCCCTCAAGTTTATAATTTTCATTCTGACTTGGTCATAGAAACATTCGTGCTTAAATTTGGTGTTCAGTCTAAAAGTGATTTGGTAATCCTTATAATATGAACATTTAAAGCGCTTGGGTAGTCTCCTTCAGTTATTAAACTCGTGTATAGGGACACATGTGTACTGAAAATAATACAATGATCCTTCAATCATACAAAGAAAAAATAGACACAATCTCTTAAATGTTATACATTTGTTAAAAACCCAAAGAATTCTATTTACAACCTCACATGATGTAAATTTTTTTAAAAAGTAGCATAGCCAGTGATATATATTGAATAGCCAGTAATATACATTTTAATATTAAAACATTTCTCCTATACTGATTATTTTGCATAGAGATAATCAAAACGGCATTTTGAAAAAGCCAGTTTGTGTTCAAGAAGCCTCTTCCACTTTGCGTGGACCTTTCTTCTGGGTGGGAAGGTTTCCCCGTGCCTGTCCTCACCACCCTTACCAGAGTCATCACCATGTCACCAGAATTGCCAGGTGGTGGGTGCAATGCCCTTGTGGACTGCAGGGGACACAAAATGCACTTTATGAGATACGGGGATCCTTCATTGACATCTGGGAAGAAAGCACTTTATCCAAATGAATGTTTTACATACGCTGACATCTTAAACCACCTTTGTATCACATTTAACAGAATTTATGACCTTGTATGACTTCTTAAATATATTGAGTACAGTTTTATGTTTTCCCTGTAATGCCAGGAAAGCATTTATTCAAATATCAATTATAAGTGACCCTATCTGGACATTAGATACAGAGAAAAGCTGTTTAACTCATATCGGCTCTATTTTTTTTTTTAAATTCTTACACTGACTTCTTCTTTTCCGTGTCCTCTTCGTCCCTCGTAACTCATAGTACATGAGTTCCGCTGTATCATTATCCTTTCCAAAACAGTACTTCTGGGGTTACTTTTCATTTGCTGCCTCTGATCTCCTGTTTACTGGAAGAGAGTTACTTTTGTCGGCTTGGACTGTGTACACAGTGCATGAGACCGCCGCTTGGGGCAGCGGTCAGGCAGCCTCCACGATACGCACAGCGTGTCTGCCTGACCCAGCAATGCCGCCTCGGTACCGTCCAAGAGGGACGACAACGTGCATCCACACAGAGACATGGACGTGATGTCACAGCAGCTCTGCTCACAAAAGCCAACACGGGGAGACAACCCGAGTGCCCATCAGCAGGTGACTGGCTAAACAGACGGAAGCGGACAGGCCTCACAAAGGAGCATAATTCAACTGTGGAAAGGGGTGAGGGCTGGATACCTGCCCCCACATGGATGAAGCTGGAAAACATGGTGCCCAGCAAGGGAAACCGGATGCAGAGAGCTCATCTTAGATGGCTGCGTTTACACGAATGTCCCTCGCAAGCAGATCCATGGAGACATAAGCCGATCCGATCCGTGTTGCGCAGGGCAGAGACGGGAGTGAGCTGGGGAAGGGTATGATGGGTGAAGCCCCAGGGCTCCGTTCTGAGGCGACAACGTCTTAAACTGGACTGTGGTGATGTTTGCAGAGCTCCACACATAGACTAAGAGTCACCGCATTCTCCACCCTGAAGGAGTCCATTGTGTGGAGTGTGAATTCTATCTCAATAAAGCTGTTACGGAAACGAGAGCGCACAGCGCTCGGTCAGAGCCTGGGGTTTTGCTGCTCCCTAAGTGGCCGGATGGCTTTCCCACTTACCTTCGAACTATGATTTGACTCCTGCATATTTTCTGGAGAGTGAGTTCTGCCACTTTTTGGAGGCTAATTATTTTTATGCAAAACAGTCTCTAGTGTTTGGCGACACATATTTCACAGCCTGGCAAACGGGAAATCTCGGCATCAACACCCGAAGGTGTGTTCAAGTCCTGGGTGGGTGTTGGGGGTGAGGCAGGAAAGGGGGAGCTGGGTGAGGCAGGTGGGGGTGGGGAAGCCCCATGGGGAGGGGGAGCCTCAGGAAAAGGAAGAGGGGAGGGGAGGACGGCTGGCTGAGGAGACCCCTGCCCAGCTCTGCCCTTTGTTGGGGTTCTGCTTTTGCAGTGCTTCCCCAATACACATCGTGGTCCTCGCTGTCCCCAGCTAGGGACGGCATCCCCGGGCCATAATGTCCCCTGCGGCGCTGGCTGGTGCCTGCCCTTCTCACGTCCGCATGAGAAAGAAGCAGAGGAGGCAGCGGTGTTTGGAGTCTGAAAGAGAGGAGTCTAAAATCCTCTGCACGCTCAGAAAATGTTCAGACTTGAGCTTTAATAATGTACCAACACCCGGTTACACGCTGCTAGTTCCAATGTGAGGCACCGAACGAGGGACTTAATTTCATAACAAAGAGGAGCAATCTCCCGGCTTGGCTCCTGAACCGGATCACAGGGAAGGGCTGGTGCCCACTCGCCCCCGGCCGGCCGGCCAGGCACAGAGGGGCTGCCGTCAGTCACGTAACCTTGTACCTCAGAATGACTCTGGCCTCCGCTTAAAAGTAGATGAATTTCCCGTAGAGCTTTGGCCTAACATGTAGCGAGAACAGACAAGGCCAGACAAGTAGAAGGTCACAGACAGAAAAGCTCAAGATGCTGCAGTTTTCCTTCTGGCCGTTGGAGGAGGCAGATTCCCAAAATATGTAAACGGCAGGTGGAAAAATGATTCATTTTTTTAATGCAATCAGCCAGCACAGCATGTTACACGTGTGTCAGTGCTTTGAAAAGAAGGGAGGAAGAAGAGGAGAGAAGAAGGAGGAGGAAGAGGAAGGGAGGGAGGAGGGAGAAGAAGGGAGGAGGAGGGAGGAGGAGGAGGAGAGCATAACGACATGAAGTAAGACAGGATCAACATTTAAAAAGACAGCGGAGCCCGGCCACCTCCGGGTAGTTAAGTGAGATGCTGGGACCCAGGGTCTCATTTTCTCCCTTCCTTTCGGTGCTTTCTTAGCCGGCTGTAGATTGAAGAAAATAGGAATAAGCATCTTTCGACCACAAACAGATGTGCTTGATAAAGAAAATGTCAGCAAAAATACTAGAGCGGCGCGTCACAGCAGCTTTCTGACAGATAGAGGGAAAAGGTAAAAAATGTTCTATCATGTCCGACAAGGTGTTCTTTTTGAGATTTAAAGATCACTGTGCAACTTTAAACATGTTTGTCACTCCGGCTCTGACTGCAGTTATCTGGGGTTCAGAAGAACTTTATCAGCTCGGCAGAGGGGGGGAACAAAGCAGCCCTTCCCCATTTATCTCGGCTCGGTTCCCTTCAAAGCCAACAAATAAATTACAGTGTACATTTGATACAAATTGATTTCTTAACTCAAATAACAATGTTGTCCTCCTGGTCGGGCCATGTGTCACTCATTCGCCAGCCTGAGTGAAAGCCTCAATCTGTCTGTGTGACAGAAATAGGGCTGACGGGGCTCACCGGGGAATGCTAATCACCCGGGCCGGCCGGCCTTTGTGGGGAGGCCGCGATAAGGGGGACCCGGGCCGGCCTGTCACGCGGCGCCGGGGCCCCGTCGGCGTTTGTTCCCGCGGCTCCCCGGCCCCGCCATCCTATTTCATGTGGGAAAATAAGAGTCAGCCGCTGCGCCCGGGACGCCGATGGCTGGGATGCGGGGCCGGCCCGGGTGAAAGGAAGCCCATTGAATCTCTCCGGCTGATCTTATCGGCCGCTGGAGAAATGAGATATTGGCAGGGACCGGGGACTCTCTCCAGGCCGAGCAGGTTAATAAGGTTGGGAGGTAGGCCACGGGCTAATTGGATTTGCCCCCGGCCTGATCAGCAGTGGCAGGGCCCACAGCCAGAGCCACCTCCACGGGGGTGGGGGCTTCTCCTTTGTTTCCATGCAAGCCCGGAGAGGAAGGAACGATGCCACCCTTTGCAAGGCGAGGGGACGTCCTGAAGTCCCATCCCCGCAGGCCCTGGGTCACCCTCTGCGGCTGAAGTGGTCGGCTTCCGATTTTCGTCAGAGGGCGTTAGACCTCGCCGACACCTGGTGGCAGGTGCATACTGGCATCGCAGGGCCCAGGAGTGGCTGGAGGTGAGGAGGGAGCTGGGGGCTGGGTCGTGGGCCCCTGAGCCCGTGCGGGGCCCCCCTCAGCCTCCCCTTCTGGTATGCAGATGGGCGCTAAGTTGCTGCCCTGTGGCTGTGAGAGAGAAAAGGGTCTGTGTGCCACTGAGAAGGGCCATGCAAATCAGGCGGCTGACGCAGGGGGAGCGTGCAGCTGGACCTCCAGCCCCCTGATCCGGCCCCCCCCTGCATGGGGCACGGCTCCACGCCAGAGCCATGGAGCTGGCAGAGAGCGCACGCTCCCCAGAGTCTCCACACTACCGCCCCCACCCCCCCCCCAACCCCGTGGTTTGTAATGTTGACCCATGTGTAACATTGACCTTGAGTTGGAAAATACGGAGGACTCAGCGTGTTAAGATGACATCTCAGACTACCTCTGATGATTTTTTCCAGGATGCATTGTTTCAGTTGAGTTTAACATACTGGAATTAACTGCAGCGTGAATTTTGATTACGTGTAGTTTTTTTTTAACTTTACATTACCTTACATTACCTAACCTCTTTAAATTGTTTTACAAAATATCTTTACCCTTCAAAGTCACTGACATCACCGCTCTAGGGAGACCGGGCTCAGTCACTATTAGGCTCTGATACTATTCTATCCCCAGGAGAGAAACAGTACATTAGCAAATGTCCGGCTGGAAAATGAATCATTTTTTCCAGCATCTTTTGCTAGGTGCCT